>PVKH010026049.1:0-13258 GCA_004027955.1 Chaetophractus vellerosus | reverse complement strand
TTTTCTTCCTGGAACAACTGTTTTATACCCCAGCTTCTCTTGCCTGGCAGCCTCTTACATCCCCTTCATGTCTTAAATCAGCAGTGATTCCTTGACGAAGGCTTCCTTGATGCCCTACCTGCCAAGCCGGGGACAGGTGTCCTAGCTATGTCTTGCACAGATCTTTATACTGTTCCTATCAGAACCTTTATTGTACTCCCCTTCTCTCTCAGTGTTGCATAATATCCATGAGGGCAGAAAGAGGGTAGGCCTTGCTTACTTTGGTCACTCACATCCAGCAGGATGTCTGACACACAATATGTGCTCACTAACTATTTATACTTTTTGTTTGTTTTCATCTCAAATAAACCGTGCTTTTGCATAAAACATGACAGAAGCTTCACTGCTAATCAGGGTTCATTGACCCAAATTGTAATATCAGTTTGTTGGAGTCATGAAAACAATCTCTTGAATGCTAGACATAGTCTTAACAGTTGCCTGTTGGTAGACAGGGTCATTCATTTCAGGCAAGGCAAAATCAGGGTTGTACGTAACATGGGAAAACTGTGATTCTGTATGGTGACACTGATGATGATGATGATAATGATGGCCAATGTGAGATGAATGTAATCATAGTCCCAAACTCCAGGCACACATTATTATTTTAAACCTGGTAATCAGTGCCAGTCATAATTTATGCTTTTCAGAATGTATCATCTGTAACATGAGATGCATTATCCTAATCAAATCACAAATATTGAGAGGCAGTTTCAAAATCTAGTTTATGGATTCCTTAAGCACATTGAATTCCTGATCCCCCCCTTTGCTGCTTGTTTCAGTGGCCAGGAGCTAAGAAATGCAGGAGAAATAAAAGGAAATGAAATTCATAACATCTAATTTTGTTTAAAGAAATTCTGCTGTTTTCAAAATGATACAGATAGGGTTGAGCAGGGATACCACAGTCAAAAATAAGCTTGAGATGCTCTCTGTGGAATTCAATTTTGCCCTTCTTCCCCATAGAGATGAGTAATCATGGTTAGTTATAAATTAAATCTGGCTTCCTGCACAGGCAGCCCTGACTTACAGATCGGATGCCCATACATCATTGGAGGGTTTTTCTTGTGAAATCCATTGTCCTCTCTGAGAAATAATATATACATTCTTGCTGTCCATGACATTCTTTTTTCACAGTGTAGGTCTGTAAACCTCTTACAGTGCATGTGACCTGAGGACTGTGCCACTGTGAACACCAAATGCAACGCTTTGTTCTGTGAAAGAATGGACATAGAGAAAGCAAATCAAGCCCATCACCAAGCTGAGCATAACCCAATTCCTTGAGGATCCCTGCACAGAGAGCAGTCAAAATATTACATAATATTAGCATATTTTCTCATTGAAAACGAAACAAAACAAAACAACAAACTCTTTCGATTTAATGTTGGCATGGAACTCTAAAGTTAATGCCGAGATGCTTCAACACAACTCATGCTAGAGACAAACCATCACCATATAAGCTAACAGTGTTTTCAGATTTATTTTTCCACTGAAATTAGTGGTAAGCTATTACACACTCCCTCCTAGAGAAGCCACTGGTGTTCACACCACTCCCTAATATTCTTATCCTGACTCTAAGAACATGAGTCAAAAATTAAAAACAAACTCATTCTAAAAAGGCTTCAGAATCTGGTTGACGGTTTTTCCTTTCTGCGACTCCGGACTGGCCATAGGACTTCCAAAAGGACATGAGCTAATTAGTTTTTATTTTAAAGAATCAAGGAAATGTTTATATAAGGATGTGTATTATAATTCAAAAGCAGCTTTTCATCTTGATTCTTATTTGGAGGCTCGTCTAAGGCTCTTTCCATCCTTGCTCACATGCTGCTCTCCATAGGCCACAGAGATGGCGGTGGTTGTGGGATTTTGTTTCTTTGTTTGAGTAATTGTTTCTAAGTGTAGAAGATGACCTGCTGTTGCACCTCTGTGGTGTTATGACGGGAGGAGGGGTGTCCACCTATAGGTATAGTCATTACTGCCTCATCTTGCAATAACTTTTGTCTCTTTCATTTCCTAAAGAATCTCCATGCAGAGTTCTAAGGTTCTTTGTCATCTTTAAAATATCCCTGATTACATTTATAACTGAACCCAGGTACAGATGGGAAATTGATGTCTTAAAAGTAGCATTAAAGAATACAGTTTAATTCTCTTCCCCTATAATACTATACCACCTTCTAACTCCAATTCATCATGTTAAAAAAATGCATTATAACATGTGTTCCGGGTAGAAAGGTCCTCTGTCATAGTCTAAATGCTGGGCCATGTCATTGCATTTTTGCATTAGAATTCTTGTTCTTCCAGCTATTCTGAGTTAATAGAATATAAAGAGTCAAGCAAATCTGATATTTTAGAGCAATATTTTAATTCAAATGTGGCATCAAATATTCATCTTCTTAGCTATCCCTGGCCTCATCTTACTCATGAACATGTTTCAGCCTATTTAAATATTTATTTTTAAAAGTGCCCTTTGTAACGGGGAAGGTTTGTGCTTCCTGGAGATGGGATAGGTAGCTGGAGGGCAGAACTAGGAGAGGGGCCTCCTATAAACATTTCATACCATGTGTATATTACCTAGTTAAAAAGAAATATTAAGTAGTTTTAAAACCATGGGACATTTTCCTCAATACAAATAACGCATGTGTGCTAATGACTCAAGACCACTTTCTGAGTGGAGGTCATCGCCACTTGGAAGTTAAGAATTCAGATACATTTCCCCCCTCTTTTTAGACCTATAAATAAAGACCCAGGAAATAGTAGATGTGTCATCAAAAGTAAAGACATGTGCTTCAGGTTAAAACGTGGGGCTTGATTGGGAGATAAAACCACAAGTCTTACTCTACGACCCTGAGCCCAGCATGTCAGGAGGTTGTGGAGGTTACCGTGATAATCCAGGACAGAGAGATAAAAGGATTGAAGCCGTCCTCCAGGACAGCATTCCAGAAAATTCCCAGTGTGCTCCTCAGGCCGCCCTGGTCTCCCACACGTGGTCTGCATTATCTCTCCAACGCCTGGGAGCTATAAAGAAGAGTAACATATACAGGAAATGGCTGTAAAAGGAGAGTTCAGCGAAAGTGGTTTAACAAAAGAAAATCAATGCCCCTGTTCATTGTTATCATTTAGAGTTGGAAAGGGGAAAGAAAAGTGGAAACTGTGAGAGAGGCTTCCATATGCTGACTGAGACTTCATTTGTGTACTTTAGTGGACACTATCAGAGAAGACATTTGTGAATTCCTGGACCCCTCATTGGATAATTATCATATGCAAATTTGAATAGAAATTAATGGGAGTAGAGGACATATGTGACCTTTTGTAACTGGCCTGTAGGCTTTTGGAGGGGAGGTACAATAGCTTCTGTTTGATAGGCCCTGGGTTAAGAGCATCTACCCGGGATTAAATCTTGGCTCCCCCACTTACCAGTTGTATGAACTTGGGCAAGCTGAATAACCTGCCAAGCATCAGCTTCCTCCTGTGTAAAATGGGGATAATAAATGTACCTACCCAAGAGAGTATTTGAGGATTAAATGGGTTATTATTTGTAAAGCACTAAGAACAGTAACTGGCATATAGAAAGTTCCATATCAGTTTGCTAAAGAAAAATACATATGTAATAACAGTAGAAATCTGCCTAAGAAAACTCCACTCAATTAATCAATGCCCTGTTGCCTCTGAGTAGGACATTAACCGATGTTTTCAGGCCCAAATGTGCCTGGTCACCCTTGCTTCTACAAGTAGATTTTGATTAGCAAGACTTTGCTGTGCTTATTCCCAGACCTATTTATTCCAGTTATATTTGTGGTTGTCTTTACATAATTGAATTTTATGAGTAAACCTATTAAATATGCATTCAGAAAGAGAGCTGTTTGGGTGAGAATTAGATAGAGGGCTTTGGAGAAACTTCATAAAGAGAAGTTGCTTGAAAAAAAATGCTCTTGGATTCTGTGTTTATGAAGTGACTAAAGAGACTGAGAGAAAAAAACCTGTAAAGATTTTATGGTAAAAACTATTTTCAAAGTCCTCAAATTCTGGCTCCACATAATATAAACTGAAACTGGAAGTCATAGACAGTGAGCTATGGGTGTGGTTTGTACAAGAGAGAAAACATAGTACACCAATTTGCTGACTCATACTCAATGGTAAGGCTTGGCTCCACAGCAAAAATTGGGGGGAGTTAATGTGCATTTTATATTTCAAGCTAAAAGAAAACATATATAATTATTAAGAATCGTTTTTTAGGGATTCCCTGTATAAATAGATTTCCCAATGCGAGGAAATACTTAGGAACAATGGGCTTTGGAATACCTGGTCTTGATTTGAATCCAGTCTCTGCCACTAAGGAGCTGTGGGACTTTGGGAAAATAATTTGTTGAACTTCTCTAGGAGTCAGTTTCTCCATCTCTGAAATTGGGGTGTTGATAATAACAATGAGGTTATTGAGAGGATTCAGTGCAATACACCATGGAATGAAAACTCGCACAGTGACTAGCACACAGTAAACATGGGTCACTATTATTATTACTGTGCTTTCTTGAATTCCATTCATTACCTAACTAGTGCCTTACACTTAGCTGTTACAGAATAAATTTTCATTATATTTTAGGTATTGATGGTGATTAAATCACTTAGCAGGTAATTATTGAGTGTACTATTTGTCCAACACTGCAATATGATCCTGAGAACACAGGATTAAGATATAGTTCTCTGGGGAGCAGATGTAGCTCAACTGGTTGAACACCTGCTTCCCATGTACAAGGTCCTGGGTTCAATCCCCAGCACCTCCTAAAACAAAGAAAGAAACAAACAAAAAACAACAATATAGTCTCTTCCTCCGACTAGAAACATTACCATTAGCCAGAAGTCAGATTAGGGATTGCGTGGAACCTAGCCATTACTGATCTTGTCTTGTAGCCAAACATTAAACAGAAAAAACATTAGATATTAATGATGATAGGTAAGGATAAAACTGTTAGCACTGTAATGTTTTAAGAAATAATCATTCATCTTTTCTTTCAATAAACATTTATTGACTCGAGTCAGAGTGGGTGACAAAAACATATAAAGTAATAACTACATAGAAATGAAATACCTCAGAGGGGAGCATAGAAAGGAGAGAAATGACAGCAAAGCCATGTCAAGAAGCATCTTCCTGCTAAATACTTCTACCATACCTTACCCATACATAAATCTAAAGAGCCTGTTCATAAAATCACACATGATGTCTAGTCAGAGAAGTTCTTACAAGTTGATAAAAGTATGTGCTGTAGTTATGTGCATGGTTTTCAAATAGACCAAGATTAAAATCCTAACACTGCCACTCATTAGTTGTTTGACATTGGGCAAGTTACTAAACCTATTTAAGTCTCAATTTTCTCATCTGTAAAATAGAGTTAAGAGTAACAATCCCTAAGGACTGCTGATAGATCAAATGAGAACATATACATAAGCTGTCTAGAACAGTGCTTGGCATAGTAACGTTTTAGAAGGTGAAATTCCTATGTCAGGTAAGGCTCAACACTGCACGGCAGGGGGCCAGATGTGCCCAGGTGTCCACCAGACCACAGGCACCATGAACTTTTTGAGGACCCTTGCTCTCGACACCCATGGATTTTGCAGCTCGGTGCTATATTCTTATGTTGAACCACTGGACCAGCTTCCAAGAGGGCAGCTGTTCTTTTTTAAATCTGTTCTGCTTAGTCCGAGCATTTCTGTAAGTGTACAGCCCAAAAAAGCCAAACTCAACAACACCCGCCTTGTATTTCCAAAGAAAGTTATTTATTTTATTTATTTATTTTTTATTTTTTGTATTTTGACTTTATTCTAATTTTGGGACATGGAGGTACATCTGATACTTGATTGCAGCTTTCCTTAGACCTTGTGTCATCTGTCTTTCCATAAAACATGTACAATTTTGCAAGGACCTTTTCTTAACAAACTCAACTCCTCTGAACAATTCCTAGAAAATTCTCCAGCATATGTAATGATTATTAAATTTTTTGAGCTTGCATTCTTTCTTTGTGGATTCTTAATATATTCCAGCACCAACCCCAGATATCTTTTTCTACCAACAGACTAGATGTCCAATAAGTATTTACAGATTGATTTATTTTGCTGAGTTATTGAACTCCAAGGCCTCATACAGCGTCCTTCAGCGCAGCTGTGTAAACGCCATTGAGTGAAACTAAAGCCGACCACATTCCAACAGTAATAAGGAATGGGTTAACCCAGTACTTCATTTCTAACATGTCCTTCGCCAAGCAGCTTAAACATCTTGCTGACATTAAAGCAGCTTCAGGAGAATAAGAGCACTATTACTTAAAAATATCACTTACTCAAAAGATTAAAAAAAAAAAAAAGTAATGGTGAAAGCACCAAAATGTGTATATCTTTTATTAAAGGTAAGAGAGAGGAGATCACTTTCAAATTGCAAGTGAGAAACTCAATTTCATAAACTCCCTATGGTTTCAGCTTCAACTGTGTAAAATTCCAAATCAACATGCCAAGAGGCTGATGCCCTTCAATTAGATCCCTAGATATGCTTCGGAGTTTAACAAGCAACCTTGTTCCTTTACACAGACGAATGGAGAGGAGGAGGGATTGCTTTGCAGGAGTCAGAGTACAACAACCTTAACTACCTTGGCTCAGATCCACAACAACAGATCCATAACTGGAGGAATACTGAAAATAACATCTCGTCTTATTAATCTCTGATCATATTTACTCCAGAAAATAATTTTTGAAAAATAATTAGCTTGCATGTTAGGATTCTCAGAAATCAAGTTGTTTTCATTTCTGATGGTGGAGATGATTTGCTAGATAGAGGAATATGTTGATGTCCTCTACTTCCTCTTCATCCTAAGTACTTTCCGGGTTTATGCTCATTCCTTGTGCTATGTATTACAGAAAGAAGAAGCTGAAATGGCATTATATGTGCTCTCTCTTGCCTAAGCACAAATAAATGTTCCCCAGCAACAAATGAAGTGAAGGAACACACCTAACCCATCACTGCGCAGCTCTAAAGCTATTTCCTGCAGAGAAGTTGCATGGGGTTCCCAAAGGGCTCTTATCTGCTCTGCCTAATTTATGAGTCTTTTGACTGCTTCCTTCAATTAGTGTCCAACCAAACCCTTCAAGATGCTTTGTTTCTTACCTAGTGGGAGAAATTAACTTGTAACAGAAAGGAAATCGGGAAGAGAAGGAAAAGAAAAAACTCCCAGATGCCACGATTTCATGGAAGCGGTCCAGAGCAGGAGAAAAGGCCCTGCTGACATTAATGGAGAAAGAAACCCCATTCCTTATGGTTCTCAAGGGACCTTGGCCCTGCTGTGCAGAAATCACACCCTGGATAATTTTACGTGGCTTGGAATGCTGAAGGGAGGACTACACCTTGGAGTTTAGAAAGCACCCCTATCCTGTCCCTTCGAGCTCTACTCTTAACACAAAGGAGAAGCTGCCGTTCTGGATTTCAGTTCACACCCGAGCCTGTTTTCCTTTCTCACCTATAAGCACTGAGTTCACAGTGAACTTGTCTCCCTTGTCCTTCCGGGAAACACAGAGGCTTTCCAGTTCACACTTCTATTTCCCTGCCCTGCAGTTCATTTGGAAGCCAACCTGAGAAGTGGGTATTTTAGTTGAATAATTCAAAGAGTTGAGGAGAAAATCATTTCATCTCTAAATCTAAGATTTAAAGTTTATCATTTCTCTTATGTGGATGGTGACATAGCTGAAATTGAAGATTCTTCCTTCAACCACACACAAACTAAATAAAGTTTCCTACCAGCCTTCACAGTCTCCTTCCTAATGCCGCTTTATCTTCATGGGCTCTTATTTGAGAGCCCTTGATAAACGAGCCTCTTTAACATCATCTACCTGACAGCAACTAATGCTATAGCTAGAGACTATTGTCATAAGCATAAAGTAGAAATATGCTAAAGGGTGCCTTTATTTCATGGTGGAAATCCTCATGCATGCCTTTCATTCCAGAGGGCAGTTAATTAATGATTATGGGATGACTTAAGCGATAGAAAAATAAAATTTTGTAATATGTATCTTATTATTTTAAAACATTGAAAAAAAATGGCTGTGTCAAAATAAGGAAACTGGAACAGATTATCCATTTCTGTGCCCTCCAATAAGGCATTCTTAAGAGTGGAATTAGAGAGAGAAAAAGAGAAACCCTTACAGTGACTGAAATATCATTTGTTCATTCACTAACATTCATTTAACAACATTGTTGTTTTTTTCCCAAGCGCCTGTTGTATGCAGGCACCATGCTAGTCAGGACCAAGATTTGAGTGAGGCATGTTAGGTACTCACCTTGGGCAATAAATCTCAGAGGCACAAAAATTATCAGCAATCAAGATATGCAATATTTTAATGTAAAATCAAACTTAATATAATAAAACATGGGACATCATCTACATGGCAATAAAAGACATTCCCTGGAAACGTTTCCCCTCAGAATCAACCAATAAAAGGACAAAATCCACTTGAAAGGAACTCTGGAAGATGTTAGAGAATGGAGAAGGACTCCACAAATGCTGAATCAAAGAAAAAGGAAATTATCTCCAAAATCATGTAGGAAATTTTCATCCCGGACACACCAGTCCAGGCACCTCCCCCTCACTTGGTCCCACAGACCTTGGGAGTTGTACAGAGGCAAGCACCCGGGTCTGTCCAGCCATGGACACAGACTATAGAGCCACTCACAGCAGCAAATTAAAACCCCATGCAGAGTTCGAGGAGAAGTGAGCTAGGTGTCGTCTAGACACTTGCCTATCCGAGTGGCTGCCATGTCGTCCTTGATCAGAAAGTTGATCAGCACCGTGAAAGCCCCAGGGGTCATTGGTCCTTATAGTCAGCTGTGTTAGTGGACAAGACCGTTTCTATTTCTGGACAGATAGGCATGGACCCTTCAAGTGGACAGCTTGTGTCAGGAGGGGTAACGGAAGAAGCTAAACAAGCTCTTAAAAACATGGGTGAAATTCTGAAAGCTGCAGGATATGACTTCCCTAATGTGGTAAAAACAACTGTTTTGCTGGCTGACATAAATGATTTCAACACTGTCAATGAGATCTACAAACAATATTTCAAGAGTAATTTTCCTACTACAGCTGCTTACCAGGTTGTTGCTCTGCCCAAAGGGGCCCGTGTTGAGATTGAAGCAGTAGCTGTCCAAGGATCTCTGACAACAGCAAGACTATAAATGGACCCAGTACTGTTTGGTCTGGAATTTTCATAATATTTTAAAATATCATCTTAATTTTTACAATTGCTATTTGAAAGTGTAAGTTTGACTAAAATATCTGAAGGTTTATTATGTAAGTGCCATATAATAGAGGGAATTGAACATGAATTGAAGATTAGATGATGAATCCAATTATGGATGTTATAAATTACATTTATGCACACTGATATTACTGAATGTGAAAAAAACTGAATGCTGAATCAAAGAAAAAGGAAATTATCTCCAAAATCATGTTACTCAACAAATTACTCAACAAATAAAAGTAAAAGGAAACAAAACAAAACAAAAAACAAAAAAACCCCATGCATATCCTGGCTCAGGGAAGGCAGTGCTGAGTGAGAAATCCAAAGCCCTAGATGCTTACATTAAAAAAGAAGAAAGAGCTCAAAACAGACATAACTGCACACCTGGAGGAATAGAAAATGAATAGCGAACCAAACCCAGAGGGAGCAGAAAGGAAGAAATAACAAAGATTAGAGCCGAAATCAATGAAATAGACAATTTAAAAAACAGCATCAACCAAACCAAAATGTGGCTATTTGAAAAGATCAATAAAATTGACAAACCCTTAGCTTCAACGACAAAGACAAAAAGAGAGAAGATGTAAGTAATGTCAGAAATGGGGGTGGGGTTCATTACAATTGACCCCACAGGAATGAGAAGGACCATAAGAGGACACTAAGAACAGCTGTATGCCAACAAATTAGACAGCATAGACAAAATAGGCAAATTCTTAGAAACACATGAACAATCTACACTGACTCTAGAAGAAAAAAAGATCTCAACAGACCAATTACAAGTAAAGGGACTGAATCTGTCATCAAAACCTGCCAGAAAGAAAAGCCCAGGATCAGACAGCTTCACATGTTAATTCTATGAAACCTTCTGAGAAAAATTAATACAAATCCTGCTCAAACTCTTCCAAAACAATTGAAGAGAAGAAACACTACCTAATTTATGCTATGAGGCCAACATCACCCTCATACCAAAGCCAGATAAAGATACTACAAGAAGAGAAAATTACAGGCCAATTCCTCTAATGACTATAGATGCAGAACTCCTCAACAAAGTACGTGCAAATTGAATCCAACAGCACATTAAAGAATTATACACTATGATCAGGTGGGTTTTATCCCAGGTTGTAAGGGATTTCAACACAAGAAAATCAATTAATGTACTAAACTACATTAATAAAACAAAAGGAAAAACCATTATCATCTCCATTGATGCAGAAAAGGTATTTGACAAAATTCAGCATCCTTTTCTTGATCAAAACACTTAGAAAAATAGAAATAGAAGGAAACTTCCTCAACATGATAAAGGGCATGTAGGGAATATGCACTGCCTGTGTTATACTCAGTGGGGAAAGATGGAAAGCTTTCTATCCAAGGCCTGGAACAAGACAAGGATGCCCACTGTCACCACCATTATTCAACTTTGTACTGAAAGTTCTACCCAGAGCAGTTAGGCAAGAAAAAGGAATAAAAGGCACTCAAACAAGAGAGGAAGAAGTAAAACTTTCACTATTTGCAGATTACATGATCCTATGTATAGAAAGTCCTGAAAAATCTACAACAATGCTACTAAGATAATAAGGGAATTCAGCAAAGTGGTAGGGTACAAAATCAACATGCAAAAATCAGTAGTGTTTTATACACTAGAAATGAACAGTATGAGGAGAAGATCAAGGGGAAAAAATCCACTTATAATAGCATCTAAAAGAATCATAAATCTCAGAATAAATTTAACCAAGGATATAAGGGACTTATATATGGAAAATCATAAAATTTTGCTAAAAGAAATCAAAGTAAACCTAAGTAAATGGAAGGGCATCCCATGCTCAAGGATTGGAAGATTAAATATTGTTAAAATGTCAATTCACCCAAAATATTTACAAGTTTAATACAATCCCAATCAAATCCAACAGACTACTTTGCAGAAATGTAAAAGCTAATTATCAAATTTATTTGGGAGGATAAAGGGCTCTGGGTTGTTTTGTGCTAGTAAAACTCATAGTGCTAGAATCTAGTGCTGTCTGCTCTCTGTGTGTTCCTCTGTGCTTGTCTTCTCTTTAGGGAGCATTGGGAACTGATCCTGGGAACTTCTGGAGTGGAGAGAGGCGCTCAATCTCTTGTGCCACCTGAGCTCCCTAGTCTGCTGTGTCTCTTATTGTCTTTCCTCTGTGTCTCTTTTTGTTGCATCATCTTGCTGCACTAGCTCTTCTGCGCAGGCCAGCATTCAGCACAGGCCAGCAATCCGTGTGGGCCAGCTGTCTGTGCAGGCCAACTTGCCTTTCATCAACCCGGGAATTGAACCCTGGACCTCCTCTATGGTAGACGGGAGCCCAATTGCTTGAGCCACATCCGTTTGCTGGTAATGGTATCTTCGATTTTACATCCAAAGTACAAACAACAAAAGAAAAAAAATAGATAAATGGAACCTCACCAAATTTAAAAACATTTGTGCATCAAAGGACATTATCATGAAAGTGAAAAAACAACCTAATCAATGGAAGAAAATATTTGGAAATCACATAGCCAGTAAAAGTTTAATATCCAGAATATATAAAGAAATCCTATAACCCAACAATAAAAACAAACAACCCAATTAAAAATTAGGCAAAAGACTTGAATAGACATTTCCCCAAAGAGGATATTCAAATGGCTAACAAGCACATGAAATGATGCTCAACATCATTAGCTATAGGGAAATGCAAATCAAAACCACAATGTGATACCATTTCACACCCACTAGAATGGCTACTATTAAAACCAAATCATTACAAGTGTTGGAGAAGATGTGGAGAAATAGGAACACTCATTCATTGTTGGTGGGAATGTAAAATGGTGCAGCTGCTGTGGAAGACAGTTTGGCAGTTCTCAGAAAGCTAAGGATAGAATTACCTTGTGAGCCAGCAACCCCACTTCTAGGTATATACCCCAAAGAACTGGAAGCAGGAACTTGAACAGATGTCTTCACACCAATGATCTTAGTAGCATTATTCACAATTGCCAAAAGATGGAAGCAGCCCAGTGTCCATCAATCGGCGAATGGATAACTATACTGTCATGTATACGTGCAATGGAATAGAATTCAGCATTACAAAGGAATGGCGTTCTGGTTCACACAACAACATGGATGAACCTGAAGACACTATTTTGAGTGAAATAAGTCAGACACAAGAGGAAAAATGTTGTATGATCTCACCAATAGGAAAAAAATTAGGACAATCAAACTCATAGTGCTAGAATCTGGAGTATAGGTTACCAAGGGGCAGGGTTGGGGGTAGGGAATGGAGAGTTCATGCTTAATTGGTACAGAATTTCCATTTAGGTTGATTGTAAACTTTTGGAAATGAGTGGCAGTGAAGGTAGCACAACATTGTGAGTCTAATTAACACTCTGAATTATATATGTGAATGTTGTTAAAAGGGGAAATTTTAGATCATGTATATGTTACTAGAGGAAAAATTAAAAGATAAAGCACAGGACTGTACAACACAATGAACGCTATTGTAAACAGTGGACTATAGTTAATGGTACAATTATTAAAATGTTCTTTTATGTATTATAACAAATGTACCACACTAATGTAAGATTTTACTAACAGTGTGGTATATGGGAAAAACACACCCTAATATAAATTATGGATGAGAGTTAATAGTACAATTAAAATATTCTTTCATCAAGTATAACAAAGGTACCACACAAATACAGAGTGTTAATAACGGGGGGAGGGCGTAATATGGGAACACTGCATTTTTACATTATTTTTTCTGTAACCTACCACTGCTCTAATTAAAAAAAAATTTTAATGAACAAAATATCAAATATTTAAATAAAGACAAGATCAAGTTTCATCATTCAAGTACAAGGTCATGTCCTGCTTTATTTACAATTTTGATGATTTGTTCATCATGGATTTTTTACATTATTTTTGATTTTTAAAAATTATTGCATGATAATATTATTTATCATGATTAGT
>PVKH010026048.1:0-13290 GCA_004027955.1 Chaetophractus vellerosus | reverse complement strand
GATTGAACCCCAGACCTCCCATGTGGGAAGCTGGTGCTCAATCATTGATGGTTTGTTTGTTTTTTTGTTTTTAGGAGATTTTTTAGGAGACACCGGGGACCGAACCCGGGACCTCCCATGTGGGAAGCAGGCTCTTAACCACTTGAGCCACATCTGCTCCCAGTAATGTTTTGTTTTAACAGCAGTTTTAGTTAACAGCAGTTTTCATTGCCATCTCACGATTAGAGAAAAATAGTTTAATTTTGGCTTCCCTGAAACTCTTTCATTGACCATTTTTGCTCTGGTAGGACTTTAATATTTTAGGAGTTTTTGTAGGATTCTTCAAATGAACATTCTTTAGTATTAATTCTTTGGGAGCCATTTCTGTGTAACAGGCTAGTGTCTAGTTTTGCACACATATTTCTTTTGGGGCAGTCTCCCGGACACAGAAATAATCTGGGTTTGCTAGACCCAGAATTGTCACTTCCTTTCCTCTGGCCTTGGCTCTACATGCCTGCCTTTCCGTTTTGATGTTTTCAAGATATCCTGCTCAGTGATTTGTGTTCAGGAAACTAGGCAGTGATTACTTTTGTTTCTGCTTTGTGAACTTCCTCTCCCACTTCCTTTTTTTACGGAGCCACTACAGGAAATGAGGCAGTTCCTGGCTGGCTGCTGTTAAGCACTGATTTTAGGTGGCAGAGAGCAAGGCCTTGGGGCCTGAGCCATTTAAAACATTTTCCCTCTTTATCTTTTTACTACATTTTTCCTCTAGAATTCAGAGGAACATGATTTTTTGATTGGATTGAGATGATGTCATATCCTTCTCAGCCTTGGGGTGGTGGGGTTGCTGCTCAACAAGATGGCTGCACTTTTGTGAAGTAGGTGAGGAGTTTTCTGGTGGAAACGTTGTGGCCCAATGGCTCAGATGTTTTCAGAGGTGAACAGCTTGGTAGGAGCAAAGAGTGGATGAGGAGACCTGTTGCAGGTAAGTCTGGAAAGGTAGTTCTGGTTAGCTTCTAGAGAACCTTGACTGGCTGGCTTGGAGTGGACTCTCAGAGAGCTTTGATGAGGACCTCAGCCTCTGGCTCTCTCCTTCCCCTGAACTCAAGGCATTTGTTCTCTAAACAATTACCATCTCTTACCATCTCTTTTCCAGTGATCCCTCTTAATGTCTACTGACCTGTTATGACTTAATTTGTGGGCAAAGCCTGTATCATCTTCTCAGGAAGAAGTAACTTTTTATACACAGTAACTTGAATATGGAAAGTGCTCAAAACATTTCTTTTTTTTTTTTGTCTGGGTTTTTCAACAGCAGCCCTATTGACATTTTGCACCAGGTAATTATTTGTTGTTGGGAGCTATCCTGTGCATTGTAGGATGTCTAGCAGCATTCCTGGCCTCTACCTATTGGATATCACTAGCTTCCCCCAGTTCTGACAAACAGAAATGTCTCCAGACCTTGACTTTGCTGGAAAGTGGGGGAAGAAGAGGCAAAACCGCCCCCATCCCCATTTGTTGAAAACCATTGTGCTAATGGATGGAATGAAATAAAATGTTTTAGTTCCTTGGATTGGAGCCATTATTTAGTTTTGATTCCAGTGTCTGATATTCTCATACCTTCTGCTTAGATTTTGCTTTTCCCTATCATCCAGATTTGAGGTTTATGTTTTGTGTGCTCTCATGGAAAGATCTGGGGCCCAAGTATTTGGCAACTGGGTATTTGGTCCTCATGCTTGGTTTCAGAAGGCTCTCTAGTTCCTCAGTGGCTGAATAGTGTTAGTATAAAGGAGGGAGTGAAAAACATTTGGGAAGTTACAGTAATGATAGCAAACAATTACGGAACAGTTGCTTTAGTCCAAGCACTGTGGTAAATGAAATTGTTGGTATTGAATGTATAGGGTAGAAAAGTGAGGGTACAGGACAGGGACCATCTGAGATGCCACCTCAGGTTTAGGCTCAGTGCCTTTAACCAAGGCAGTAAATACAGCAGGAGGAGCAGGGAATGGAAGGGTGACAATGTAAAATTTGAAGGGCCTGAGGAGATTTGCTGGGTCTGGACTGGAGAGTTGAACTTGGGAGTCATTAACAATGGATATAGGTATGATCTCCTAAAGAGAGGTCAGTTTACGTTTCTTTTCATTGCTCAAGCTTAATTTCCTGTCAGTTTAAAGCCGTTAGCTTTAAGCCATCTTCCAAGAATGATAAACAGAATGTCATGGTCTAGAGACGTTTGACAGAGGTTGTATAGTGCAGTACTGGAAAATTTAGGCTCTGGAGGCAGACTACCAAACTACCTAGCTTTGTTGGTGACTACTTACCCTAACCATGTGACCTTGGAGAACTCACTTAACTTCCACTTTAGATGGCTCAACTACCTCACAGGGTCATTGTGAGAATTCAGAGATAACACTTGTATGCGAGCATAGCACAGTGTCTGCCACTTTGTGTTCAGTTAATGTCAGCTGTTTTTATTTTAGGGCTCTAGTGAGGATTAAGTGAGATTATGTACCTACAGCTCCAGGGTTAATGTTTGGCATGTTGTAGGCATTTAATGAATGGTCTGCTTTGTTGAGGAGTATTTGTGTGAACATGGCATCTCATGAGCAGTCTCTCTTTTTAACAGACCCTTATTTTTAAGCATTTTACTGTCTCTGTGGATGGTAGGATTTGACTGAATGCTGTACAGAAAGAACTGTTAAATAAAGTACCAAGGATGAGCTAATCATTCAGCAATTAATCTGCTGAATGAGTGCAATATGCTTAGCACTCTGGGAATATATTGAATGAGTTTAGTGATCTTGGGGTTTGGAGGTGGCAAGGAAGAGCAGAGGAAACTGGCAGGTGTAGTACAGTATGTTACAGTATAGTAAGTTTAATGCAAAGATAAGTCGAAAAACAGAGTGTTTTTGGTAGCACACAGAAGGGCCCCTAGCTCACTCTTTATTGAGATGGCTTCCCAGAGGAGGTGATATCTGGGTTGGACATCCAGGATGAGTACAAGTAAGCCAGGAGAGCTTTCCAGGCAGAGGGAACCGAATGCGTATTGGGCAGTGAAAAGGAAAATGGCACACCGAGGGACTGGGCAGTGTTGGGTAAAGGTGGTGGTGGGGGTGGAAGAAAGTTGGGAGAGAATGGTGGTAAGCTATTAACAGATTTTAAGCAAGAGAGTGGCATGATCACGTTGCCCCTAGAACAAACACACAGTAGCCAGAGGGGAGCAGCTCTGGTATCATCTGGAAGATCACTTAAGAGCGCCTCTGTAAAACATAAAGATGGTGAATGCTTTGTTATCAGAGAGGACACAGCGTAGAGCTCTGAGGAAGCACAGCACTGTCAGAGGAGGAGTAGCTCAAATAAGGCAGCTACAAATGGCCAAAGAACTAGGATAACTAGCCTTTTTTTTTTTTTTTCCATTTCAGCACCTACAGAGTTGCCTCAGTTTTTTTTTTTCCTTTTTATTGTGGTAAGATATATACAACGCAAAATTTCCTATTGTAACCACTTTCATGTATGTGTTTCAGTGATACCAATCACAGTCACAGTGAACCATTTCCACCATCCAATACCAGATTTTTTTTTTCACCCCAAACAAACTGTCTGGGTTAACCAATAGCTTTCCAACCCTGCCCCTACCTCCTCCCCACACTTTTTAAAATATGTTACCATGTAAGGGGATCCAAAAAAGTACAGAGTTTTAGGGAGAGAACAAAGGACTGAATCTTTCATGCATTTTCTCTTACATGATAGGAATTTTAAATTCATGAATGTTGAGAATAAAATTCTTCAAGGCATTTTTCTGGACTGCATCTCTAAATATGGCTTGTGTCATTCTGAACTGACTAAAACCACAGAAATAGATGGGTTTTGAACTCCATTGACAATAACTTCACTAATCTGCCAAAAGAATTTCCTGTAATGTTTCTCCATGATCCAGGGTAGATATTTGGATTTACATTTGAATGGTCTGGAGAGGACAGAAAATTTTCTGTATTTTTTTTCTCTGAAGAGAGAATTTTTTGTGGAATACTTCTCTCTATATATATATATTTTTAAAATTTTTATTGTGGTAACATGCATAACACAAAATTTTAACCTTTTAACCACTTTCACATCAATTCAGTGATATTAATTACTGTGATAAATATGATGTGCTGTCATCACCACCATCCATTACCAAAACTTTTTTATCATCCCAAACAAACTCTGTATCCATTAAGGAATAACTCTTCATTCCCCTTTACCCCATGCCTGCCCGGTCCCTGGTAACATGTAATCTACTTTCTGTCTCTCTATATTTATTTTTTCTAGGTATGTCATATTGAAATCATACAATATTTGTCCTTTTGAGTCTGGCTTATTTCATTCAACATGATGTCTTTAAGGTTCATTCATGCTATCGCCTGTTTCAGAACTTGATTCCTTTTTATGGCTGAATAATATTCCATTCTATGTATATTCCACATTTTGTTTATCCATTCATCTGTTAATCACACTTGGGTTGCTTCCACCTTTTGGCTATCGTGAATAATGCTGCTATAAACATTGGTGTAAACATACCTATTTGAGCCCCCATTTTCTACTCCTAGAAGTAGAATTGCTGGGTCATATGGTACTTCCCTGTTTAACTTTCTGAGAAATGCCAAACTGTTCTACAACAGCTAGACTAGTTTACATTCCCACCATCAATGTATGAGGGTTTCATCTGTGTATTCTTTTATTGAAATATAAATCACAGGAAGGGAATGTAGCTCAGGCAACTGGGCTCCTGCCTACCACATGAGGGGTCGCTGATTTGGATCCCAGTGCCTCTTAAAGAAGACAGCGAGCTGGCATGGCAAGCTGACACACCAAGAGACAAAAGAAGAAAAAACATGAGAGACATAACAAAGCAGGGAGAGAGTTCCCAGTACCTCCTAAAGAAACGAGGAAGATGAACAGACATAGCAAGTGAAAAACAACAGGGGGGTGGGGAGAAATAAATAAAGTAAATCTTAAAAATATATATATAATTTGCATACCATACAATTCACACATAAAATATACAATTCAGTGGTGTTTAGTGTATTCATAAGAGTTGTGCAACCATCATTACAATAAATTTTAGAGCATTTTCATCACCCTATAAAGAAACCTTGTACCCATTGGTAGTCATTCCTCATTCCCTCCATCGCCAGCAGAGCTGAACAACTGCTAATCTACTTTCTGTTTCTATGAATTTTCCTCCTTTGGACATTTCATATCAATGTAATCATATAATATGTGGCCTTATATGTCTGGCTTCTTTCATTTAGCACAGTGTTTTCAAGGCTTCTCCATGTTGTAGCATGTTCCAGTACTTTCCATTTTATGACTGAATAATCTGTTATATGGAAGTACTATATTTTGTTCATATGTTAATTGGTGGACATTTCATTTCCATTTTTTGGCTGTTGTGAATAATGTTTCTCTGAACATTTTTCACTAATTTTTTCTAGTATAGGCTTTTGTATGGACATATGCTGTCATTTCTCTTGGGTATGTACCTAGGAATAGAATTTCTTAGTCAAATGGTAACTCTATATTTAACCTTTTGAAGAACTGGCAGACTGCTTTCCTAAGTGTCTGCTTCATTTCACTTTACCACTAGCAATATATGAGGGTTCCAGTTTCTCCAAATCCTCACCAACACTTGGCCATATTTTGATTATAGACATCCTAGTGGTTGTGAAGTGATATCTTACTTGGTTTGGATTTGTATTTCCCTGATGGCTTATGATGTGATCATCTTTTCAAGTGCTTACTGGCGATTTGTATGTCTTCTTTGGAGAGTTCATCTATATTTGATCATTACTTTGGCGAAGTCAGGTAGGTTGCAAAACCTGAAATTGTAAAGGCAAAGATGAACATATTTGGCTACAGAAAGAAAAAAGTCTGTGTGAGTGTATAGTGAAAGATGCTGTAAACAGATTTAAAAGATAAAGGACCGACTCCCCTAAGAAATAGCCAGCATTCTCTGCCCAGAACAAGCGTGAGCTCATGAGGAGGGTGTTTGATGGTCTTGTTACCTGGTTGTGATTTTGGAAGCAGATTCCATTATTTCTGCCTTCTCCCCCACAGCTCCGACCACTTAAGGTCACGGACATTGCAACCACTGCCGGGTCTCAAATCAGTGGCTAGATGGGTGGAGGGGTTGCTTGCCACAGGGGTCAGTTTCCTAGGTTTGCAAATAGAGTAAAAGAATCAGTGGTTCAGAAATGTCAGATTTATGGAGGGCCTGCCAGCACACTTGGCTGCAGTGTGCTGAAGCCAAGTGTGCTTGTTCACTGCCAAGAACAGGCAGTGAACAAGCTACTGCTGTTCTTAACCGCTTACATCCAGTTGGTGAGATTTATAGAAGCAAATAGAGGAAAATAATTGCAAGTTGTCATTCAGACAAGTCAACATTGTAAGGGAAGGCCTCTCTGAGGAGGTGACATTTATTCTGAAAGCTAAATGATGATAAGGAGCATTATGAGTAGGAGGGAGGGAAGAGCTTTCCAGAGAGGAGAGAACTTGATGTGTTGGAAGAACCGAAGGATGTGCAGTATGGATGTCTAGTCCCACTTTTAATGATGTTAAGATTAATCCCTGGGATCAGGTGTTATCTAGCCTTTAGTATTAACTTCCCCATCAGGTTTTTACCTCATTGTTTTAACAACTTTTCACCTAATTGATAGTCGTTGGCTAGATCCATTATCATTATTTCATTAGAGTTGCAAAATGGTGGGTTTTTTTTTTTTTAAGCATTTTTTTCTGAATTTATTGCCTGGTATTCTTTTACTTTTTAAAAAGATTTATTTATTTATTTACTTTTATCCATTTTAAACCCCCTCTCCCCCATTTTTGCTGTTTCTTTGTCCATTCGTTGGGCAATTCTGTGTCCTGCCCTCTCTTATCCTTCTCCTCCTGTCTTCACCAGGATTTGGTCCTGGGAACCTCCGATGTGGGAGAGAGGCGTTCTGCCACTTGTGCCACCTTAGTTCCTGGTTTTTCAGTCTGTCTCATCTTGACTCTCCCTTGTGTTTCTCTCCTGTTATGACATCATCTTGCTGCGTGGCTCGGTGGGGCCTGGCACGCCCATGTGCAGGGCCTGGTGGCGCACCCACACACGGGGCCTGGGGGTTCACCCACTCATGGAGTCTGATGGTGTGCCCGCTCATGGGGCCTGGCGTCCCGCACACCTTCTATATTTTTCTTTATTTTTACCAGGAGGTCCCAGGGATCGAACCCAGGTCCCTCCATATGGGAGACGGACGCCCAACCATTTGAGCCACATCTGCCTCCTGGCTGGTATTCTTTGATAAAGAACTTTCTCAAATACAGTATTCTTAAAAAACAGTTTTTTAATCAGAAAAGGCAGGATAAAAGGCTTGATTTTTCCCCCCTTTTCTTATCAATTTTCAGAATAATAGCTCAGTGCCTTAACATCTCTATAAACCCACAACTTCTCTAATTAAAACAAAACAAAACAAAACAAAACAAAACAAAAAAACTTACTCTTCAGATTGACTCCTGGGTCCTTTTGATGTGAGCCCAGTAGTCTTGTATTGGTTCCCTACTTTCTGGTATGTCAAGAAATCCTGGGCTTATTTTATTCATTTCCTACTTCAGATCTAGAATCAATCATGTCTTTAAGGAGCTCTGGTTATTTTTGGTGGGAAATAGTTATAGGGACATTCATTATAACTGGTATGTGAAAAAAGATAAGTTATGATTTCCTACTATTTCCAATTCAAATGAAAGATTAAATGACTCTTCCTTCCTTCCTTCCTTCCTTCCTTCCTCCCTCCCTCCCTCCCTCTCTCCCTCCCTCCCAGGGATTGAACCTGGAATCTTGTATGTGGGAAGTCAGTGCTCAACCACTGAGCTACACTGCTCCCCCCAGTTGGTATTTTCATTTGTTAGTTTTTTGTTTGTTTTAGTTATTAGGCGGTATGGGGGTCAGAACCTGGGAGCTCATATACAGGAAGTAGGTGCTCAGTCACTTGACCTACATCCACTCTCCTGGATTAAAGGACTTTTCTTTGATGTATTGTGTATTTGTGTCCCTTGTATGATGACAATCTTGGTTCCTAATGATATTCCTATAATTGCTTGTTTGCTTTACTCTGTAATACATAATAGTTTTGAAATAATACCAGTATCACCACAAATAATAAAATTTTCCTCATCTTTCTTTTTCTCCTTGGGATTGTATATACACTGGGGGTGGGGTGGGTACATAGCATTGTTTTTTTTTTTTTTTCACTGTCTACATGAAAATTTTTAAAATAATTTATTTTTTATTTTTTTAAAGATACTTAGATTACATAAAATATTACACAAAAAATATAGGAATTCCCATATGCTCCACCTCCCACGCCTCCCACAGCCTCCCACATAAACATCCTTCATTAGTGTGGCACATCACCTGCAACGGATAAACACATCCTGGGGCTTTGCCATTAAGCGTGGACCATAGTTCACATTGTAGACCACACTCTCCCACACAGTTCTGCATGTTATATGATGATATAAAATGGCCTATATCTGTCATTGCAGTGTCACTCAGGACAATTCCCAAGACCCAAAAAAGCTCCTGTATTACAACTGCTTTTCCCTTTCCCTGCCCCTAGAGTGTCCAATGGCCACTGACTCCACATTAATGTTGTAATTTCTTCCATTGCTTGAATCACAATATGTCTGTAATAGAATATCAGTAAGTCCACTCTAGTCCATAGCTCTTCCTCCAATCCTGAGGAGTGTGGGATGGTGATGTCCATTCCACCTCCAATTGAGAAGGGGCTTATATCCCATGGATAAAATGGATGGGATTATCCTGCCTGCAGCTGCAGACTCTCTCCATTCCCTGGCATGGCCTTGTCCATCATCATCTCCTCACCAGGTGTCCTGGGTGAGTCCATTGAGCTGTAGAGTAGGAGTTGCAGCTCCACCAAGATTCTGGGCCCACCTGGCACATGGACAGCCCAAAGACTCCAGTCTCTGGATATATACCTACAAACTCCAGCACCACATATAGGTTTGAATAGAAGGGACAGATGAGCCATGTGCAGGGAAAACATATTTGAGTCCAACTCTGTCACTCTCAGGAGCACAAATTCCAAAGTAGGGCCCACTGGAAAGACACCAAACTCCGGAGTTATCCGCCCTGACATAGGACCTGGGTGTCTCCAGAGCCCTCAGGGGTGATAGCATTGTTTTAAAATCACTTGAAATAATCCTTTCTGAGGGTTATGCCACCAACTTGATAAATATTTAGGTTCTTTGTTTTTTTAAATTTTTTTATTTTTAGGGGTATTTTTAGCATTTAATTTTGTTTTTTAATTATATAAAATACTTATGGTTCTAATGAAAAAACCATAAAGCACAGTAAATCAAGAGAAGTCTGGCTTCCCTCCTTTCCTTTGTTCTTCCCCATATCTTAGAGGTAAACTTTTTTTAAGTTGATTTTTGTTTTTTTTTCTTCCGTTGTTTATTTTTTAAAATGTAAGCAAATATATATATATATATATATATATATATATTATATTTGTACCCCTATACCTTACTCCATTCTTGTTTTATTTCCTCTCTTATTTTTCATCTTGAAAATCATATTTCTTATTTCTAAGAATTTTTTCTTGATTTCTGCTTCCATAATTGTTTCTTGCTTTTGTTTTAAGGATTCATTGTCTTCTCAAATCTCCCTGAGGATACCAGTTAGAATTTATTTTTAGGTGTCTGGGACCTATAATACAGGTTTCTTTGGGGTCTGATCTGCTTTTTCACCTTAGTTCTTTTTGTCCTCTTACTTTTTTTTGTCCTCTTGGTTTCCACTATCTGGTGATTCTCATGGTTAGAGGGCTGAGTTGGTTCTATAGGTAATTGGCAGGAGGTTCCTCTGTTTTTCCAGCAGTACTTGTACCTCAGTGGGAGTTGGCTGATTCAGAGATCAGGAAGGGGAAGTGTGGATGAGTTCCAGTTGATTAACCTGTTTCCCACTCCTCATTTCTGTACCTCCTGACTCCCAGCTGTACATTTATCCAGTTCTTCAGGCAAAAGGGCTTTGCTTCTGTGCCCTCCTTTGGTTCTGCCTGCTCTGAAAGTGACTAACTCTGCTATGGTCTGTCTTGTAACACAGTTTCCTCTGCTATCTCTCTATCTTTTAGAAAGTGGCTGGCATTTAAATACACGGTGGCTATTCAGACTTTCTCTTACTGTTTTGCTGTGATTTCCCTGTGAATATCTCTATATGGTTGGGATTTGGAGAAGGTGGAAAGTTTAGTTCATGTGCCTATTTATTTAGCCTGGCATTTTGAAATGAAGCTCCTTTGTGCCATGTCATTGCTGACAAAAGGACTGCTTGCCACTCCATTTTCTCCATTGGTTTAAAGATTGAAATGGATTAAATTTCTTCTCTGTTCACAAATCAAAGCTGTCAATATTTAGCGAAATGGAAAAATTTAATTAATGAATTAATTCAAGGATAAAATTTCTCATTGTATCTACTTGGTCCATTTAAGTAGGAGCTAGGCATCACTAAATCATGTGATACCTCCCTACTTAGTTCAGGGATTCAGTGACTTTACAAGACCTTTCTTGTTTTTCAGTAACTAACTTTATTCCAGGGACAAGCAGAGAAAACAAGTTCTGCTTACTTCTTGTTTTGTGGGAATGATAGTAACATTATCAAACACTTTATATAGTGCATAATATGTGCCAGACATTATTCTAGGTTCTTTATATTTCTAAACTCCTTTAACTCAATAACAGTAGTTGCTGTTATTATCCCTATTTTACAGATGATGAAACTGAGGCACAGAGAGGTTAAGGAGCTTGTCCAAGGTCACATAGCTGGTAAGTGGCAGAGCCAGGATTGCACCCAGTCAGTTGGCCCTCCAAGGCTGTTCTTATACCCTGCATAATCCTGCCTCTAAAGGGAAGCACTTTAGGAGATTTTCTCAGGGGGGCCCCTTTTCTTATCTTACCAATTATGGGGATAAGAAAATCTTTTATATTTAAGCTTTGTCTAGTTTCAAGCATGTTTTGTGTTATTGTTTGAAATAAAAATTGCTGGTGGCTTTGATTGCAGAAAGGAATGTTTAAAATGATGTAATCAGGTCTGAGTTCAATTTTAATCCTTTGGGAACTTTTGCAAATTATTGTGTTGAAATGATGTGACTTCCTTGCTAAAATGTCCTTTTCCACTACGTGTTTAGAATCTTAGGCAGTATTAAAACTTGTGAGTACATTATTTAAATCTTAAAAGTCTTGACTACAGCTGACTGCTGAGGTCTTTCATAATGTGTATTTAGTTCCATGCAGGATGAATAGTGGATTTCTTTTTTTTTTTAGATTTATTTTAAAAGTTTTATTTTATTTATCTCTTCCCACCCCCTCGTTGTTTACACTTGCTGTGTCTGTTGGTCTTCCTTGTTTCTTTTAGGAGGCACTGGGAACCAAACCCGGGACCTCTAATGTGGGTGGGAGGCTCCTGATCACTTGAGCCACCTTTGTTCCCTGCTTTATTGTGTCTCTCATGTTTTTTCTTCTTGTGCCTCTTATTGCGTCATCATGTTGCATCAGCTTGCCGTGCCTGCCCATCGCGTCAAATCGCTCTCTTGTTGGTCCCGGGAACCTCTGCTCCCTGCTTTTAGGAGGCCCCGGGAACCTCTGCTCCCTGCTTTTCTTGTGCCTCTCATTAATGTTTTTCTTCTTGTCTCTTGCTGCGTTATCTTGTTGCATCAGCTTGCCATGCCTGCCCATCATGCCAGCTTGCGGTCTTCTCTAGCAGGCACTGGGAATCGAACCAGGGACCTCCCATGTGGTAGGTGGGGGCTCAATTGCTTGAGCCACATCCACTTCCCTGGATTCTTAAATGGCAGCTATTTTATCAGTGAAAGTTATTTTTACGAAAATTCAAAAAAGAAGTATCCTGAACTGGACCGAGCATATTTTAGCCCTTCAGGCAGATAAATAGGGCAAAAAAGCATGTGAAAAGTATTGGCAAGCATTGGGAAGGATTTTATATTTATACAAAATGTGAGGTTATATCTAGTGCTTGTGTGCATTTATATTATAGAAATGTTCAAGTATATTCAACAGTAGAGCAAGTAGTATGGTAAATCTCTGTGTCCCCATCATCTGGCTTCCAACAGGATTTTTCCCAGGGACATTATGATCTGCTATATAGATGACTGCTCAAATTGGTGTCATCATTTTCTTTGCATATGGTTTCTTGGTGAAATCTCATTTGAAATGTATAGAACTTGAATGGTTAGATCCATATTTCCTTGGATTCAGTGCTATCTAGTTTTTCATGACAGCAAAATCAATGCAAGTCAAGTAAACAAGGATTTTACTTGTTAAAAATCAGTAAAAATAAATTTTCATCTTTTTAAGGGTCTTGTTTGTTCTGTCTGCCTGGAGAAGAACCACAGGCTTAACTGTGGGACTTACGTAGTTCTCTTAGAAGCACATATGGTACAAGTAGGACTTTTCATCAAATTGTCCAACCAACTCTTTGGTTCTTAGAAATAAAGTCAATTCTCAAATGGGATGGGGTGAGGGTGCTCCTTTTCTGGATTCTTTTTTTAAAAATTAATTAATTTTTAAAAAGATACATAAACTATACAAATGCTACACAAAAATTATGGGGGTACCCATGTGCCCCACCTCCCACACCCCCCACAACCTCCCACATATACATTCTTCATTAGTGTGGCATATCACCCGCAATAGATATACACATTTTGGGGCTTTGCCACTAAGCATGGACCATAGTTCACATTGTAGAGCACTCTCTCTCCCAAACAGTTCTGCATGTTGTATGATGATACTTTTCTGGTTTCTTGAATGAACAGGAATATTAGTGAGACTACCTGAATTTCATTAATTAGTACTTATATAATTAGCATCTTTGGGTATCCATGATCAGGGTACTCATCCTTGTGTCTTTCAGCAGGCAACAATTTTCAAATACTAACCAATTAGATTCTCAAATTATAGCATGTATTGGAAAGACCTACCGAGCTTGTTTAAAAATACATTCTCGGGGAGTAGATGTAGCTTAAGTGGTTGAGTGCCTGCTTCCCATGTATGAGGTCCCAGGGGTTCCCATTACCTTCTAAAAACAAACAAATGAACAAACCAACTCTTAGTGTAGCTTAGTGCTTGAACACCAGCTTCCCCTGTGCGAGGTCCCAGGTTCAATCCCGGTACCTCCTAAAAGAAAAAGAAAAAGAAAAACAAAAAAATGTGTTCAGTGGGTGTTTTGACCACCCTTTGTATGCTGTCATGACTTACAGAAATGCT
>PVKH010026047.1:0-13295 GCA_004027955.1 Chaetophractus vellerosus | reverse complement strand
GTAGTTATTGTGATATATAAATGTTACTTTAAAAATCTAAAGGTAGTAGAGCTCCACTTCTGGTAAGGAACTCTGCAGACCCAGTCCAAAGCAAAACAACCAAAGCTGGTTAAATTAAAAAACAAAAACAACTATTTAAAGTCTCTGGAAATTGCCCTAAGGGCATATAGCACATGAAGAAAAACTTATTTTAAAAATCTACTAAATCTTGGTAACAACAAAGAGTCTGTTGCACTTAAGACCCAACCTACCCCTTCCCCTCCTTGCCCCAGCTCAGCCTGATAGAAGCTCTAATCAAGGTGGGTGGGGCCAAGAAGAAGCTCCCACTTCCTCATCTCCCAGTCCAGGGATATACTATCTCACAGGGAGGGGAAGGTCAAAAACATTTTCCTTCCCCTCCAGCTCTGAGGTACAGAGGCTAAATTCCTCCTGAGTGCAGCCAAAAGGTCAAAGATTCCTTTCCTCCATCCATAACCATTCCTCCACCCCAGGTGGAACATTCCAGAATACCCTCACTCCATCTTGTGCACAGGGTGAAAGCGCCACATCAGGAGAGGAAAGCAGAGAAGACTAGAGGGTACTACTCCCACCCACTGGACTATATCTAAAGCAGAGGGGCCACTCCTACCCCCATCTCAAAGACTTTGCCCAAGGAGAGAGGGAATCCATAAAAACAGAGATCTGAAGTTCTCTGGAAAGGAACTGACTGATTTGAAACAGAGTGCAGGGAAGTTCAAGACTAAGGGCACTTGTGACAGGATAATGTGTCGACTTAGCCATCTGTATATCTTCTTTGGAGATAAGACTATTCAAGTCTTCCACACATTTTAAAATTGAGTGTTTGTCTTTTTATTGTTGAGATGTAGGATATGTGGTTTCCTACATCTCAGATATGTAGTTTCCAAATATTTTCTCCCACTGAATTTGTTTTGCTTTCATGACAAAGTCCTTTGATGGACAAAAGTTTTTTTAATTTTGAGGAAGTCTCATTTACCAATTTTTTTCTTTCATTGCTTCTGCTTTGGGTGTAAAGTCTAAGCAAACATTGCCTAACACAAGATCCTTACATTTTCTTCTAGGAGTTGTATAGTCCTGGTTCTTATATGTAAGTCTTTGATCCATTTTGAGTTAATTTTTGTATATCAGGTGAGAAAGAGGTCTTTTCTTTTGCATATAGATAGCCAGTTCTTCCAGCACCATTTGTTGAAGAGACTATGCTCTCTCAATTGACAGTACTTGGCAGCCTTGTCAAAAGTAAAGTGGCCATAAGTATGAGGGTCTATTTCTGACCTCTCAATTCTATTACATTGGTCAACGTATCCATCCTTGTGCCAGTACCATGATGTTCTGATCACAGTAGCTTTACAGTATGCTTTAAAGTCAGGAAGTGTGAGTCCTCCAACTTTGTTTTTTTTCAAGATTTTTTTTTCAAGAGGCTATTCGTGCCTCTTTACCTTTACAAATAAATTTGATAATTGACTTTTCCATTTCTGCGAAGTAAGCTGTTGGAATTATGGTTGAGGCTATGGTGAATCTGTAAATCATTTGGGGTAGAATTGACACCTTAATAATACCTACTCTACTAATCCATGAACACGGAAGGTCCTTCCATTTATTTAGGGCTTCTTTGATTTCTTTCAGCAATGCTTTGTAGTTTTCTACACACAAGTACCTTACATCCATGCTTAAATTTATTCTTAGATATTTGATTCTTTTAATCGCTATTGTAAATAGAATTTTTTTTCTTGATTTCCTCCTCAGATTGCTCATTACTGACAAATAGAAAAACTATTAAGTTTTGCATGTTGATCTTGTACCCTGCCAATTTGCTAAGTTCATTTATTAGCTCTTAGAAGCTTTGCTGTAGATTTTTCAGGCTTTCTAAATATAGGATTATGTCATCTGCGAACCGTGAAAGTTTTACTACTTCCTTTCCAATTTGGATGCCTTTTATTTCTTTTTCTTGCCTAACTTCTCTGGCTAGAACTTCCGGTGCAATGTTGAATAAGAGTAGTGACAGTGGGCATCCTTGTCTCGTACCAGATCTTAGAGGGAAAGCTTTCATTCTTTCACTATTGGTTATAATTGTAGTTCTGGGTTCTTCATATATGCCCTTTATCATGTTGAAGAAGTTTCCTTTTATTCCTATTTTTCAAAGGTTTTTATCAAGAAAGGATGCTGGACTTTGTCAAATGCCTTTTCTGCATCGAGATGATCATGCGGTTTTTTCCTTTCCTTTTGTTTTGTGCTGTATTACATGAATTGTTTTTATGTTGATCCACCCTTGCATATCTATGATAAAACCCACTTGATCATGGTGTATAGTTGTTTTAATGTGCTATTGCATTCGATTTGCAAGTTTTTTTTTTTTTTGAGGAGTTTTGCATCAATATTCATAACATGAATTGGTCTGTAATTTTCTTTTCTTGTAGTATCCTTATCTGGCTTTCATATTAGGGTGATGTTGGAATCACAGAATGAGTTACGTAGTGTTCCTCCTATTCAATTTTTTAGAAGAGTTTAATCAGGATTGTGTTCTTATTTTCATTCATGTCATAATATTTATTGATTTATCTTGCAATTTCTTCTTTGACCCACTGATTGTTTAAAAGTGTGTTGTTTAACTTCATGTATTTGTGAATTTTCCAGTTCTCCACCTGTTACTGTTTTCAAGATTCATTCCATTATGATCAAAGACCTTTGTATAATTTCAATCTTTTTAATTTTACTGAGACTTTTTTTGTGACATAACAAGATGCTATCCTGAAGAATGATCCATGTGCACTTGAGAAAAATATATATGTACTTTTATTTCTTCTTGGTAGATTGAAAAGATGTAAAAACCAAGAGACAAAATGGCTGAGGTAAGCATTATCTTTACAAAAACAACACTGAATATTAAAGGAGTAAACTCCCCAATAAAAACATAAAGGATAATACATCATTACCCAATAAATGCTATTTATAAGAAACTCACCTTAGACCCAAAGACACAAATAGGTTGAAAGTGAAAGGAAGGATAAAGATAAACCATACAAATAATAACCAAAAAAGGGCTTGGGTAGCTATACTAATACCAGACAAAATAGAATTTAAACCCAAAGTTGTTATAAGAGACAAAGGAGGACTCTATATATTAATAAAAGGGGCAATCCACCAAGAAGAAATAACATTCATAAATATTTAAGCATCTAACCATGGTGCCCCAAAATACATGAAGTAAATACTGGCAAAACTGAAGGATAAAAGAGACACCTCTACAATAATAGCTGGAGACTTCAATACATCACTCTTATCAATAAAAAGAACATCTAGAGAGGAGATCAATAAGGAAACAGAATACTTGAATAATGTGATAAATGAACTAGACCTAACAGACCTATACAGAACACTGCACCCCAAAAAAGCAGGATATATTAATAGATATGGTCTATTTAAATGATCTGTTTCTTCTTTAGTAAGCATTGGTATTTAGTGTCTTTCAGGAAATTTGTCCAGTCCATCTAAGTTGTCAAATCTGTTGGTATAAAGTTGTTCATTATATTTCCTTAGTATCCTTTTTAAAATAATTGTGTTGATCTTCTCAAGGAACCAACTTTTTAGTGATTTTTTTTTCTGTTTTAGTTTTTCATGGCCTTTCTTCTTTTCTAATATGGGCATTTAATATTACACAGTGCTCACTAGGTACTTCTTTAGTAGTGTCCCAGACATTTTGATACGTTTTCCTTTCATTTTCCATTCAGGTCAACAGATCATTTAAATAGTCCATATCTTTTAAAGAATTTGAATTTGTAGTTAAAAATCTTCTCACAAAGAAAAGTCCAGGCCAAACTGGTTTTCCTGGAGATTTCTAACAAAATTTAATGAAGAAATAATGCCAGTTCTTCACAATCTCTTCCAGAAAATTGGAAAGGAGGAAATACTTTCCAACTCATTCTATAAGGCCAGCATTATCTTGTATTAAAAAGAGCCAAATATATTACAAGAAAATAAAACTACCTAGTACTATACCTCATGAACACAGCCAAAATAAATTCTAAACAAAAATTTAAAAATCAAATTGAACAATATATAAAGAGTATAACACATCTTGACCAAATGGAGTTTATCTCAGGAATGCACAGTTGATTTAACTTTAAAAAAAAAATCAATGTAATACACTATGTTAATGAACTTAAAAGAAAACCATACACTCATCTTAGTATATGGAGAAAGAGCATTAGCTCAAATCCAATATCCACTCTTGATAAAAACTCTATGCAAACTAGGAATTGAAGGGAACTTTCCCTGATAACGGAGATCAATGATAACTACAATTAACATACTTAATGTTCAAAGAGTGAATGCTATGCCCTTAAGATCAGGAACAAGACAGACACGTCTGTTCGCACTACTTCTATTCAATATTGTTTTGGAGTTTCTAGTTAGTGCAATAAGGCAATAAAAAAATAAAAGTCACCCAGACTGGAAAGAAGGTAGTAAGACTGTCTTCAATCACAGATAATATGATTATCTATGTAGAATTTCTGATGGAATATACAATAACTGAGTTTAACAAGGTTGTAGGATACAATCATCAATATACAAAAACCAACTTATTTCCATTTCTGGCAATGTACAATCAAAAATTGAATTTAAAAACAATATCCTTTTTAATAGCATCAAAATATATGAAAATAGGAATAAATCTGACAAAAAGGACTATCCAGTATACTAAAAGGTATGAAACAATGGAGAGGGAAATTAGAGAACACCAAAATAAATGGAGAGCTATACCATTATTATTGGTTGAAAGACTGAATTTCCCTAAAATGGCAACTCTCCCAAAAGTTATCTCTAGGTTAAATGTAATTCAAATCATAATTTTAGCACATTCACTACTTGCAATATTGATTTTCATGTTAATTGTAAGCTCTATGAAGGCAGGACTCCAGCTCGATGAAGGACAGTCTCAGGTGACATGATATCCCCAATGTCTAACACCCTGCATAGCTCACCATAAACATTCTACAAAAAAATACCCTTTCAGTCCCCAAGTACCATACATAAAGAGGAAAGTGGTTTAATACAGAGAATGGAATGCTTTCTAGGTTAAATGAATTTGTGCTCTTCTATTAACCACTTTTTGCATGAGACTCAAATATTAACGCTGTTGTATTGCCTATTATGTGCAAATACTTGCAACTCTGTAATTCAATCTAGCCTGTACATTATTTTACATACACTGAAACAGATACTAGTATATTGAATTTGACGTTCATTATCCAGTTAACTAAGAAATTAATAAGATACAGATGAAACCACTTCCCTCCATAAGCATAAAGCCAAAATGGTGAGGATGAAAAAACTGGTATGGACTGCAAGGATATCTTTGGCTATGTATGATTTACTATCAGCAGTAGTGACTTAGGCGAGAAGGAAAAATGGATTTTCGACATACTTTAAGATATGCTTTCAGAAGCAGGGAAAAAGCCAAAGTGTCAGTTCCATTAAAATAATTATAACTAAAATACACACTTACTTTTACCTATAGGCTTAAGATACTAGCATTTTCTCATATCTTTAATACTTATGAATTTTAATAATCTGTAAGTAAATTGACATTTCATTATATGCGCTATGTGTGGAGTAAAATAACGATTTAATTTTTAAATCAATATATACAGTACATAGAGTAATCTCTAAGAGGAGCCTGAGTTATTGCAAATGCATGAGATATTTCCATGGAGGAAAAAGATGGAAAGCTCTTTCCCATTTGCATTTATAAAGGCTGCGTGACTTCTTTAAATATATACACTGATGCCAACAGAGCCATCAGAAATCAATAAATCACATTCTCATGTGCTGTAAAATGTCTGACACACACATTCATTTTCTCCATCCAAATTCTCTGTAAAAGGGACTGTGTAAATGTTCCATTTTAGTTTAATGACATTCTCCACAGTTAAAATCATGTGCATTATTGCCAGCAAGTACAAAAATCTGAAGAGCACAAAGCTAGATAGGATTTTAAAGAGCCTACACAGTACATATCCTTTAGTGGCCAGCCATTAAACGGACCATGGGCACACAAATATGAGTGGAGAACAAAACTGGGAGCTTAGTAAGAAGGGATTGAAATGCTGCAAATACCAGCTGGACAAAAAAATAAAATAAAAGGTATAATTTATCTAGTAGCAATTGGGAAATGATCTTATATAAGAAGTGGAGAAATGGCTCTTGTAGCCCCTTCTAATGGAGGCATAGATGAACATCACTAAAAATGATACAGATGACAGAAATGACAACAACCTATTCATCAGCGAGGTTCAATTTGAAAGTGTAATAAAAACTTAAATATGACTCCACTTTACTTGACATTTATTCCACCAGCTGCCCTGTGTTTTATAAAGGTCACAAAATTGTTCTATGTAGACACAGTTTATAAAGTACAAATTCTTAAAGAGTGATCTGCTCTGTATAAGCAGGAAGTTCTAAAAATTCTCCAAGCACATCTTGCAGGAGCTATGGACAAAGGCATGTCTGCCTGTGAACTCAAACACTGAATTTATTCAGCCAATATCCCCATAAATGGCCTGAATGAAGGACTAGCTATCATTCCACCCATTTGCTAGCACTGACCAATGCTGCTCTGACTCAATGGCTTCTTTAACCAACGTGCTGTGGCCAAGGTGATGACCTTTGACCCTTGTGTTTACCTAAACCTGATCATATCTGAAGTCTGTTATTCTGAGACTCTATAACACTCCATTCAATAACACACCCTTCTTCCTATAATCCCCCAGTTTCCTTTCCCTAAAATCTCTACTCACTTCATCTCTTCTGACTCCATGTCTCCTTATCCAGACTGTACCCCATAATCCAGCATCTCACAAGTCCCTAAAATCCCTCAACTCCTTCCATTTGAGCCTTTGTAGATGACCACCTCCTGCAAAATTCAACTTCTGGCGCACCTATTCCTAGCTAAATGCACAGGTATTTAGTGTTGCATGGAGAAAAAATAAACCCATGTAAGTAGACCAGCTCTGCCCCCTGCCATCTAAGCTCAGAGGGCCCTAAATGCTGCTTAGCAGCCACTTTCCCCCCAGGGTCAAATCCCTATCATGGTCCATAAAGCTACTTTCCAGAGCCTTTTTATTATCCTCAGACTCCTAATCCTTTAGTCTCTGGCAGACAAACTTATCACCACATGGCTAAAACGCCTCACTTTCCACCGTAGTTTGCACATTTCATTATTTCTTTACGTGTTCTTTCCTGCTTCTCTCTCAAAATCAGTGCCTTTTAATTTTCTTTAATCAGTGCGTTTTTTTTGCTCCAATAAAGTCCATCTCTTCCCATATATTCCAAAACTTTGGTCAATAAATTATATCCTCTCTCTTCTACCTTCAGTATCTCCCAGTAACTGCCTCCTTAGTTTTAGGCCAAAGAAAATTATGTTAAAATCTACCCTAGCTTAAACAAATTACCAATCTTTTGTTATTCTCAAATATGCAGTAAACACTTTCTAAAACTTGTATTCAATTTTTCCTTCTCCCCTAAATCCAATTACCAAGTTCTGATGATTTTATTTCCAAAATGTCTCATGAATTAGGCATTTCTTTTCTATTCTATAATAGCTTCAACTAAAGTCCTTACATTTATCAGCTATCTTATACCAGCCCTATAACCGGTTTCCCAGCCTATAGTCATTCAGTCATCCATTCATTTATTCAGGAGACATTCATTGAGTGCTTACTGTGTGCCAGGCACAGTGAGTAGAAGAAAACATAGGCTTTGTCCTGGGGCTTTTTATTCTCACGAGGAAGACAAATAAAAAATACATAAACAAGCTAATACTGACCATGGTAAGTGCATGTAAGGAAATAAATAGAAAAATAAGACAGTGAACCAAAAGAAGGTACTTTGCATAAGAAGGAACTGTGTAATTTACATGGTTTAAAATACCTCCTTATAAAACACTATTTAATTACAAAGGGAGAAGGAATAACTTTACAGTGGAGAGCCTTGGGCAGATGCACCTTAATCAAATGATTAAGTCAAAATCATCAGTATTCAGACAAATCAAAATTTGTGTGCCACCTAATAAGAGGCAAGGAGAAGATCACAGCACCTTTATGGTATATCTCCCAAAGGTGTATAATCTGAATCTAATTACAATGAAACCTCACACAAACTCAAATTGGCTTATAATCATCAAAGGTGTCAAGGTCATGAAAATCAAGGGAGGCCTAAGAACTGTTCCAGGCTGAAGGACTCTAAAGAGAAACAACTAAATTCAACGTCTGATTGTACACTGGATCTTGACGCTAAAAGTGACATGATGGTCTAAAAGTGACAAGTGGCTAAACTTGAATAGGATCTGAAAATCAGCAGGTAATAATGACTATTGCTAATATACTGATTTTGATTGATTAAACTGTGGTTATGTAAGAGAACGTCTTTGTAGAAAGCATACCCTGACGCCATATAATGTATTGTGGGGGAAATGCTGGAGCATCAGGCTGGAAAAACATTCTTAAAGGTACTTTCAACTTTTCTCAAAGTTTATGATTACTTTAAAATTAAATATTAAAAAAGAAGCCATAGGTACTCCTTCCTGATGTAGTAGTCCATATAAGGGCACAAAGCAGAGTGAAGAAGGAGGGCTATGGAGAGGCAAAGCAAAGACATCCTAGCTCGGCCTCAATGGCCTCCTAATGTCCCTTTGACACAGCTGCTGGTTATGATCTCCATATAGATTACCTCTCATGGATTTGCTAGTGTCTACCAATTCCCTGACTCCTTCTCATACTCCTCCTTCCGTATTCTCTCATAAATATATGAATTTCTCTAAAATGACTGTGCTATCTCCCAATCTCATCAAATCCAATGGCGTGCATCTATAATCTATGTGGCATTTTATCACTAACTCCATCTTTTAGAATCTCAAAACCTGAATGAAGACCAGTGTGTCAAAAGTGAAAATGTATTTCCTATCTCACTGCAGTGGACATTTTTAGTTGCCTACCAAGCATTCACTCCCCTTCCCTCCAACCACTAATCTAAGGTCCTAGAAACCAGATTTTAAGGGATCCCTGATGTCTACTAAAGCCCACCATTTACTTCAGGTGATGTTGATCATTAAGTGTAGGCCTGTTCGGGTTAGGATGATTTCCATCATCCATTCCTTTGGCAAGAGTCATTGATAAGAAGCAGTCATGGGACCTAAGTAGTATAATTAGTGTGAATCTTAAGTCTTTTGCATGGAATCCTGAACCAGAAGTATTTTCTCATTCATGCAAACTGAGAGCAAGCACCACTTCTTGCTTCAGATAGTCACCCTATCACAAAGGGATTCAGTTTTAGAATAAAACCAACACAAAGATAGAAGATTTTAAAAATTAGTTCAATAAGTAACAAATGGGTCCTTGATAATAACTGACACACAGGTCAAACAATCAGAACAAGCCCACCCTAACATCTATGTTTCCAGTTACCTGAACCAATAAACCACCTCTATGGTCTAAGTCAGTCAGTTGGATTTTCTGTTACCTGCAGCACAACGTGTGAAATAGAACAAACATAAATATAAAATTAGACGCAAACATATTATAAAAACAACTAAGTGAAATGTAATTTAATATAAGTGAAAATGTAATTTAAGATAAACTGACCTCTAAAAAACGTAGATTCAAAAGTACAAACAGAAGAAATAAACATAACACCCAGTAATGCTGGCTTCGTGACAGTTTGTAGTGGCAAGATAAATGGGAAATGTAGCTTCCCATATTATAAGGATGTGATAATGGAATGAACCATGGCTTAATATGGGTCCAGAGAATGAGACCCTGTAGGACTGTTCCAGTGGGAAATCAGGCATAAAGCTATGGGTAGTCACAGAAAGGAAAAAAAAGGAAGCTAGGAGTTTCAATTTTTGTATATGAATATAAGTTTTCATACAGGTGACATTCTTAGGTACATCATATAATTATAGTACCTCCCACTGACTCAAAGAAATCTATGTAATCGGATTCACACTTTCATGCCTTCTGTACTCCTAACCAAAGAGAAAGTAGTGTTCATCTGCTTTTTGTATTTATACAAAAATACAAATAGTGGCAGTCTTGGTAGCCTGCTGCACCACTCACCTGTCCCTTTCTGCTAGGAAAGAGAACTGAGCCTACCTCTAATTTCTTGGCATCATGTACTGATATTGATAGACCCACAGAGCCTTTCTGTCCTCCCAAGTCACTCCAGATAAAACCTCCCCTCATCTTCCAGACCTTTAACAACCCCTATGTCAGAAGTAATCTGTCATTTATTTCTACTTATCCTGAGTTGAAAATATGTCTGGAATTCATCCCTTTCTTTTCATTTCCAAGAACAAAGCTCAAGGTCAGGCCCTTATCTCCTATCTCAACTACTGCAATTGTCTCTTAACCAGTCTCCTCTTTTCTTATCTCTTAGCCTGTCCAATCCATCATTCACAGGGCTAGTAGCTCCTAAAACAAAATAAAGAGTATATTTCATTCATATTTTGGATCCTCTTCCCTTCTCCTATGTCCAGTCACCAGTTACAAGGATACTTGTTTAAATTATTCTACCACACTATTTCTCATTTGAAAAATCTTTGATGGGGCCCATTAGCTTTGAAAAAGGTCAAAGAGCTGAGTTTGCAAACAGGTCATCAAGGTTGTAAACAACACTCCCCCTCTGCAAGAAAGTATCCTACCACTTCCACTTTTCCCATTTAAGATAGTCTAGTCATATTGAACTACTACTCGGGAGCACAGGAAGCAAGTCTTTGTAAATGGCACGCCCTCTCTAAGGAAAATTTACTTTTCCTTAGTTTTAACTATAAACCATCGACCAAACTTCCAGGTCCTAAGAATGCTTTCCACTATAAAATCTTCTCCAATACTACTTTCAGTTTAAATTTCTTCATCCTCTCTGCTTTTACTGGACTTTCTTTATGCTTCTATTTTGACATTTCTGTGACTCTTCCTGGTCTTATACTAAATTTGGTAGAGACACATCCAGTTTTCAAACTTCTCTCATAGTGCTGAGCAAAGCATATTTCAGTGAGTTTGTCTTTCTCCTTGTCTTGACTGTTATTCCTCCACAAGATTCATCTATGTATCCTCTGTATTTAGCAAAGCGTATTACTAAATAGGTGCTTGTTTTAGTTTGCTAAAGGCTACCAAGGCTATATGAAGGGATTTATTAACTTATAAGTTTACAATTTCGAGGCTGAGAAAAAAATGTCCAAATCAAGGCATCAGTCGAAGCTCTCTCCCCAAAGATGGCTGCAGGCCATGCTGGACTCCTCAGCACATGGTGGCGTCCATTGGTCTCTGCCTTCTCCAGGCCCTGTTGTTTTTAGCTTTGGCTGCTCTGGCTGTGGCTTTCTCTCTCAGCTTCTGTGGGTTCTTCTCTATTCCTGTCTTTTTTTTTTTTTTGGTCTCTCTCAGGTTCTGCTGATTTCAGCTTCTGGCTTCCAGGGCTTCCTCTCTCTGCTTCAGGGAGTTTTTCTCTCTGTGTGTCTGTGTGTTTCTCCCATTTATAAAGGACTCCAGTAAGAGGATTAAGACCCACATCAGGTTACACCTTACTGAAGTAATCTAATCAAATGTCCTTTAAATGAGTCTAACCAAAAGGTCTTACATTAGGTCCACACCCACAGGAATGGATAAGAACATAACATTCTAGGGTCCACAAAAGCCTGAAACTACCATAATGTTCTATAAATATTTCTTTTTTTTTTTTTTTTAAAGATTTATTTATTTTATTACATATCTCCCCTTCCCCCCCGTTGCGGCGACGCGCCGAGACTGGGTCACCGCGCAGGCGCGGCTCTCCCCGCCCGTGGGCGGCCTCTGCCTCCATCACGGCCGGCTTTTTCAGTTCGTGGGTGGCTGGCTGCGCTCGATTTGCAGGCGACCTGCCCTGCCCGTGGCGGCTTTTGCCTGTCCGTGGCAGCTTTTTGCCCTGCCCACGGCGGCTCCGGCCCGCCCATGGCGGCTTTGCCCTTCTCAAGGCGGCCTGCCCGCTAGGAGAGGTCCCCGGGAACCGAACCCAGGGCCTCCCATGTGGTTTCCCAGCGAGCTCTTTATCCACTGAGCTATCTAGCCGGGCCCTATAAATATTTCTTAAGTAAATAATAAACTGATGTACAAAATATTATTTGAGAAAAAGTATTTTGCCTTATTGATATATATATTTCTCATAGTGACTAAAAAGAACTGAATAACAGAAACTCCTCCAGGCTGAATAAAATATTGGCTTTAGACTCTGACCTCCTGGGTTATTGACATATTTGGCGACAGCTAGGACGATTTGTCATTTTTTCATCTCAAAAAGATGTATTGCACCTTGTACCCTCAAAACCTTATTTCAGGAGCTGAAAGTAGGGTTGTAAACAAGATAAAGCATACTTATGTTGAAGTGGATGAAAGAGATGCATAAGCATATGGATTATTGTAAAAATAGTTTTCTTAATCTGGGAACTTTTTTAGTCACACAGATTTGAAAATTGAGAGTCATTAGTGATTTCTCTCTATTTGCTTCAAGGTGTTATCGTAAAAAGCATAAAATTGCTACCACTGGATGATGATGATGATGATAGCATTGTGATTCCCCAATTCAAGCCCTCATCAGGCCTTTTTGGAACAATTAAAATTGCTTTCTAATTATTTCTAATTTCCACTCTCATGCTTCCCAACTCTAACACATTCCCAATCAGTACTGCCACAATCATCTTAAAAAGGAATGCTCATATTACATCAAAGCGCTGTTCAAAAGCCCTCAGGGGCTTTGCATTGCAGACACAGGGGAACGCCATTCAGATTTTTTAACAACATACTCAAGGAGACTTCAATAATCTACGTCGCACCCATCTCTCCAGAATTCATTTGCACTGTTCTTCCTACATTTCCCACCAGACTAGTTTTTGTTTTTGCATCTTTGGATCTTATACTTGGTACTTTTCAATCCATTTTATTCAAATTCTGCTATATCTAAAGGCTCAAAGATTCTTACATTTGTTTCTGATTTTTTGCTTCAGCCTGTGAAAGTTCAATTTACTTTGTACTTTTCCCCCCTAATCTTACCCATGTACAACTCCAGAGTTTGTTATTTACAAATATAGTTTGTAATAATATTGTATTAGTATCCAACCATAGTATACTTATTCATCCAATAAACACTTAATAAACATTTACTATTATTCCAGATCAGCTAAAATGTCTTATTCACAGTAAATATTAAATAAATTTTTGTTGAATACATGTCAAACAGAAATGTACCCCAAATCAAAA
>PVKH010026046.1:0-13290 GCA_004027955.1 Chaetophractus vellerosus | reverse complement strand
GGGGGGGGGGGGGAATAAATAAATAAAATCTTTAGAAGAAGAATAAATGAGTAAATGCTTTAAAAACTGAATGTTTTGCAAATGTTTTGTTTTTAATGTTAACATTTTGAACCCATATTCAAAATTAACCATTTTTTAAGCAAATTCAGTGGCATTTAGTACATTTACAATGTTGTGCAACCACCACCTCTAATCTGGTTCTAAAATAATTTCATCATCCCCAAATAAAAGCCCATATCCATTAAGCAGTTAATTTCTATTCCCCCCTTTCTCCGGTACCTGGAAACCACTGATTTGCTTTCTTTCTCCACGGATTTACTTATTCTAGATATTTCATATAAATGGAATCATAAAATATATGATCTTTTGTATCTGAATTCTTTCACTTAGCATAAATATTTTGAGAGTCATTGAAGTTGTAGCATATGTCAGTAGTACTTCCTTTTTACAGCTAAATGATATTCCATTGTATGTATCCACATATTTTGTAGCTCTGTTGTTTAGTGCATGTACATTTAAGATTACTGTGTTATTTTGGTAGATTGACCCTTTTATCATTATATAATGTCCCTTTGTCTCTGATAACTTGTTTTTGTTTTGTTTTCTTTTTTTGCCTTGAAGTCTACTTTATACTTCTATATAGCCACTCCTACTTTCTTTTGATTAATGTTTGCATGATCCATCTATTCCATCTTATTTTCAACTGGCCTATATTGTTATATATGAGTAAGTTTCTTGTAGAAAGCATGTAGTCAGCTCGTGTTTTTAAATCCACTCTGCCAATCTTTGCCTTTTCTTTGGTGTATCTAGACCATTTGCATTTAATATAACTATTGATATGTTAGGGCTTAAACCTACCATTTTATTTTTTGTTTTCTGTTTGTTCTTTCTGTTTTTGTCTCTGTTTTCTTTTTCCTGCCATCCTGTGGGTTACTTAAACTTTTTTTTAGAACTATGTTTTGATTTATCTCTAGTGTTCTTATTTTGTTTGTTTGTTTGTTTGTTTTTGGTGCCGAAACCTGAGATTGAATCTAGTGTTTTAAAATTTATCTCTTGTATAGTTGTTTTTAGTGGCCACTTTAGATATTACATTATATAAACAACCTGTCTTAGACTACTGATGACAAATGAAGTATAGAAACCTTACCTCCATGTGTATCCCTTTACTTTCCTCTGTTTATAATAATATTGTTTTAACTATTTTCTTTACATATATTTAGACCCACATCACAGTGTTATCATTTTTGTTTTATCTATCAAACATACTTTTGAAAACTCAAGAGGAGAAAGTTTGTTGTATTTATTCATATTTTTACTCTTTCCATTGTTCATTCTTCTTTCTGATGTTTTAAAATTCATTCTTTAATCATTTTCTTTCTGTTTAGAGAACTTCCTTTAACCAGTCTTATAGAGTAGCGCTACTGGAGACAAATGCTATCATCTGAGAATGTCTTTATTTTTCTCTTCTTTACTGAAGATTATTTTCATTGGATATAGTATTCTTTTATTTCTGCACTTTAAAAATATCATGCCACTTCTTTTTTTTCTCTATTTATTTATCTATTTATTTACTTTCATTTTTTAGAAAGTACTGAGAATTGAACCTGGGACCTCATACATGAGAAGCAGGTACTTAACCACTGAGCTACACCTGGTCCCCTCTTCTTCCTCTTTAAACTGTCTTTCCTTAGGTTTCCTAAAGCCTCCATCCCCTTCTGTTTTTTGTTTTTTTTTTAATTTCATATTTTTAAATTTCCCTCCCTCAAGATGGCTCCTTCGTCTTTTTGCTCATTGATTTTGCTCATTCTCTGCTCGTTGTCTGTTTTTTCTTTAGGAGGCACCATGAACCAAACCCAGGGCCTCCCATGTGGGAGGTAGGCATTCATCTGCTTGAGCCACATCTGCTCCCCTTGCCACTTCGTTTTGACTGCCATGGTTTCAAATGAGAAATCCTCTGTCATTTGACTTGTTTTTCTACTACCAGGAAGATTTCATTTTTCTCTCGGTGCTTTTAAAGTTTTTTTTTGTTTTTGTTTTTTGTTTTTGGTTTTTGTCTTTAGTTTTCAGAAGTTTAATTTTGATGTATCTTGTTATAGATTCCTTGTGTTTATCCTGTTTGGGGTTTGCTTGCCTTCTTGAATCTATGTTTTTGTCTCTCACCAAATTTGTGAGGTTTTTCAACCATAATTTATTTGAGTATTTTTTTAGCCCTGCCCTCTTTCTCCTTTCCTTCCAAGACTGTGACACCAATGTTAGATATTTTTACAGATATTTTATAATCTCATGCATTCCTGAATCTTTGTTCTTTTTTTTTTTTTATCCTTGACTGGCCTGTTTTCTCACTTTTGTTCAGATTGTGTAATTTCTTTTGTTCTACCTTCCAGTTCACTGATTCTTTCCTCTCTCATCTCTATTTGGCTATCATGTTTTTCAGTTCTCAAATTTCCATTTGGTTCTTCTTTATATCTTCTGTTTTTCTACTGAGACTGTCTATTTCTTTGCTGAAGGTTTCTATTTTTTGTTTGTTTGTTTTCATTTGGTTTGAGCATGTTTGTAATTGCTCATTGAAACATTTTTGTCACGGCTGCTTTAAGTCCCTGTCATCTTGGTGTTACCATATATTGATTGTCTTTTTTCATTCTTTTTGAGAACTTCTTGGTTCTTGATATAATGAGTGATACTGATCAGAACCTGGATATTTTTGTGTTATGTTACCACTCTGGATCTTATTTAAACCTTCTTTCTATTTTAGCTGGCTTTTTCTGACACTTTGTTATTGCCAAGAGGAGTTAGAAGTCCATGTTCCCTGCCTGACCTCCATTGGCACTCTGGGTGGGGAAGGGTGGCACTCATTGTCACTGCTGGGTGAGCTTGTGGGGCTTCAAGGCTCTGTGTGGTCTCCACTGATATAATCATGTTGGTGGCCTCCTACCAGTGGATACTAGTAAAAGTCCTTACTCCTCACTAAAACTTCTGACACCACCGAGCAGGGAGGGAGGGGTCCTTACTGCCAGAGTTAGAAGTCCGGGCTCCCCACTTGGTCTCCACTGACACATCTGGGGTGCCTTGTTCCCTTTGGCTAAGATGAGGGCTTTCTCTGACACCACTCCATAGGGGTGTTGTGTGCCTCTTTACAGCCTCCTTGCAAGTAGAGGTCTCAGCTCCCCTCTTGGCCTTTGCTTGTGTGGATGTGGGTGGGCCAGTTTTTTCTGTGGAGTTTGAATGAAATAGTGGTTATTGTCTAAAAAGTTTCTTTCTTGGAGTGCTGCCCCTTTTCTTGTTCTTTGTCTAGGGAGAGGAGCTCTTGTTAGGGCGGTTTTTTGGTCTGCTTTTTGGCATTTCCAGGTTGCCAGCTTTTTCAGCTAGAAGTCTGCTATATATGAGGCTGTATTAGTCAGCTAAAGGGGTGCCTTTACAAATATACCAATAATTGGTTGGTTTTTATAAAGGGCATTTATTTGGGGTAGAAGCTTACAGTTGTAGGCCACACAGCATAAGTTTCTTCCCTCACCAAAGTCCACATGTTAGAGCAAGACAGCTGCCAACGTCAGCCAGGGTTTAGGCTTCGTGGGTTCCTCTCTTCCCAGGGCTGCATTTTTCTCTGGGCTTAGCTCCTCCGCTTGCTCCACAAGGTCAGCTGCAGACTATCAGGCAAACAGCTCACTTCTTCTGGGGCATCCTCTCCAACATCAGAACTGCTCAAAAATCTGCTTCTCAAATCTGCTCCCTCTGTCTTATGCCTTGCCTTTTATACTTGAGACCACACCCACCGAGGGACCGGGCTCAATGCCCTACTGACGTGGCCCAGTCAACACCCTAATCATGACCCAATCATGCCCAGATGAACAGATACGTTTTTTTTTTTTAAAGATTTATTTATTTTATTACATCTCTCCCCTTCCCCCCGCTGCGGCGACGCGCCGAGAGTGGTCACTGCGCAGGCGCGGCTTTCCCCGCTTGTGGGCGGTCTCTGCGTCCGTTCACGGCTGGCTTTCAGTTTGTGGGTGGCTGGCTACGCTCCATCCGCAGGCGACCTGCCCTGCCCGTGGCGGCTCTTGCCATGTCCGTGGCAGCTTCTTGCCCTGCCCACGGCGGCTCCGGCCCGCCCACAGCGGCTCCGGCCCGCCCAGGGCGGCTTGCCATTCTCAAGGCGGTCTGCCCGCTAGGAAAGGTCCCCGGGAAACAAACCTGGGGCCTCCCATGTGGTATGCCGGTGCCCTATCCACTGGGCTTTCGAGCCAGCCCCAAACAGATACGTTTACAAGCATGATTCAGTATGGATTTTTGGAATTCCTAATTACATCAAACTGTAACAGAGGCAAAGAGAAAACTCAGAGAACTCACTACTATATTGTTCCTTGGGTCCCAAGGTCCCTGGATGGTCTTCCTTCTTCTTTCTACCTTTTAGAGCCTTATGTTTGTTTTATATATAATATTGAGGGTTCTTAGTTGTACTTAGGAGGAAGAATAACGAAAAGTATATCTACTACATCTTCCCTAGAAGTAGAAGTCACTCTCAGCTCATTTTTATGGGGTAATCCACATAACCAGAACTTGTAAAGTTAAATGATAACAGACACCCCTGTTTAACTATGTGCCAAACATATAAGAATGCAGTTACCAATATTCAGAGTCCAGCCCTCAGCCTTGCAGATAGAAATTTATTTTGTCATTTCCTATGGTGAGTGACTTCAAGGAGACTGACCCAGGCTAACATTACATTTCAGAGTAATATTGGAGAATTTACACAGAACTCAGGATTTGTGCTTAGAAAATGCCAAAGATCTACTTTAATTCAGATATTTAATGGTACCAAGCTCTTAGAACCCAGCATATCCAGCTTTGGAAATAGGCATACTTGCCAGGGAATCCTGATAGGTCAACTTGTCGTGCCAACGCACCTTAATCCAAAGACAATTCTTAGATAGACACTGTAGGATCTATTCAAGAATTTATCTTTGCCTATGATCCTTACTCATGATTAACTTCTTTCTTCTCTAGGCATACTACTCAGGCCTGCTGTCCTAGGAGCCAATTTTTAGGTGCATTTAACCTAGGATCCATGCTGCCTCTCCCCTCGCCCATGATTGAGCTCTAAAGAGAAGCCCTGAAACGTCCAAGCAAACTTTCTGGGGAGATGGTCCATAGTTTTCATTTGCTTTTCAAAGAAGTCCATGACCCAAAAAATCTTTATGAGCCACTAAGGCTTATTTTTGCTTTGTTCCATTGTGCATATATACTGTAGATTTCCTATAAACCACCTTATCTTATTGTTATTTTTTGGTTTAATATTATGATTGCCAATTCTTTGTTTTCTTCCTATAATTGTAGACACTAAAAATTTGGACATATTTTCCTTAGTGTTCTTTACTAATTAATTAATTATTTATTTATTTGTTATCTCTCTCTTTTTATATTTTTTATTTTGATATGCAAAAGTTTCAGTATTTAGAGGTAAGGTAGCTTTACTACTCTTTATTATTTTATCCCTTTAGTCCTAAAATGTTATCCACAATACAGAAACATTAAACATTTTTAATTCTCTTTTCTTCCATTTTTCTATGGTCTGGTATATACATCTTTATGACTTTAATGCTGAGTGGAATTTAGTTTGTATATTTAATGCAATGTTTTATACTTAGCTTAATTATAAGCTAATTCATTATATTCATTATATTCTTTTAATAAATAAGATCTTTAATGTCCTGCCAATGCAGAAATGGTTAATTATTGCTATTTTTTCAACTTTATTTTGTACATTTAATAATTGTAAGTATAAACAATTGAAAACTAAAAAGTAAACACAGATGAATAAATATATATATTTCTCAATTAAATGTACTGGATACATATAAAAATTTTTTTGAATCAGTATGTTACACAATATATTTGGTTCATAGTAACGCAGTCATACAGTATTTGTCCTTTTGTGTCTGGCTTGCTTTGCTCAACATAATGTCTTCCAGGGTCATCCATATTGTCATATGCTTTACGACTTCATTTCTTCTTACAGCTGCATAATATTCCATCATGTGAATAGATCACAGTTTGTTTATCCATTCATCTGTTGATGGACACCTGGGTTGTTTCCAGCTTTTGGTAATGGTGAATATTGTTGCTATGAACATTGGTATGCAGATGCCTGTTCGTGGCACTGCTCTCAGTTCTTCTGGGTATATTCCCAGTAGTGGTACTGCCAGGTCATGTGGCAAGTCTATATTCAACTTCTTTAGGAACTGCCAAACAGTCCTCCACAGTGGCTGCACCATTCTGCATTCCCACCAACAGTGAATAAGTGTTCCTGTCTCTCCACATCCTCTCCAACACTTGTATTCTCTGTTTTTTCAATAGTGGCCATTCTGATAGGTGTGAAATGATATCTCATTGTAGTTTTGATTTTATTGCTATTATTAATGGTCTTTTAAAAGACTTGAGTTTCTTGATAATCTGTCACATGGAAAGGTTCATCCAACTGAAATATGTACCACCCTAAACAGGAGCCTAGAAGAACTAGAATTGCCCTGGAGTTCAGTGTCCATTTTCTTAAATGCTTATCTCCATCTTCAGTGTTGAGAGCATTGGTGCCAGTGGTACCCGGGCTGCTTGTAATTAATTCCATGACTCTCAGATTGTATCTCATATTATTTGTAGGCTATATATTTTGAGGTGATTATGAAATAGCTTGCATAGCAGATTTTCAGTAATTTATTACTCAAGCATGAAGAAAACATTACATCAAAATGCTTCTTATTTTAAATATACTGCCTGTATTCTCTAAGTGCAATACAAATGTGCTGTAACTAACATAGATAGCTTCCCCAGTGACTTAAGGGAGTCTTAGAATAAGCTGCTCTAACTAGATACAGAACATCTTTGATAAAAAAGAATTGGAGCCATCAAATACTTCCTTAGGAAATAAAGAACGTGGCCATATTCAAACACTTACTGGTATTGTCATAGGAAATACCAGATAATAATTTACCATCAACAGTAGTAACTGTCATTATTCAACCAAGTAAGATTTGATCTTATAAACAAGTATTACTAACAAAATGCTCTTAATTTTCTCACTAGATTTATTTTTACCTTTTTATATATAATCTTAGGCCTAACACTATATTAATAATTATATGGTATAGATGAAAACACTCAAAAAGTAGAAAATGTATATAAATGTATTATTTGAATGAACAAATTAATGATTACAATTATTGCACCTATTCATAATTTAAGAAAAAATGTTCAATTGTGTGAAATATACAGTTCATAGAATTGAATGTACACAATGGGCCAAGAATACTGATAACTTTTTAAAAATATGATGGTCTCATGGTCCAGCTGGAGTTTTAGCACCTTAAAAAATAAAAAATCCACAGAGACAAAATAACTTATTTTAAAATATTATTTTAATTTATTAGCTCATCTTCAAAATAATTGAGCAAGTAAAATTTTGTAATTGCTATAATTACAAAAGCGATTAATATTGTAGTTTTTCTTGAATCATGTTTTCTGTAGGTAAACTGAATATCCATTCAAGAAATACATAACACCTGCTTCTTTTCCAAGTACTTGACTTCAGACAAACTAGTGATAGTAAACCTCAGCATTATTGATTGTGGTGAATCCATTAAAAGCAATTTCATGCATATTAGGGTTGCTAGAGGAAACCTCTCACACCTGTCAGTACTGGAATGTCAACCACTCTATTCTACCCATAGTAGAAAAAGAAGGGCATGTGTAACTAACAATACTGTAATCGTTTTGAGCTATGAGGACAGTTTGAGATTATTTCAAAGATTCATTTAAAATTATTGAATGTAATAATGTCCTTAGGTTCTCGTGAAAATGCATTGAATTTAATATGAGACTACTTCCAAATCCTGTGTAGATGCCAATTCATCATATATTACTTTGATTTATGGATTCATTTGTAAAGCACTATCAATATGAAAGATAATATACTTTCTATTTCTTCTTGAAAGTCTCTCCTGTTCTCTTTTCTATTTCTTCTTAGCCTCTTTCAATGGATTTTCTTTTTCTACCTGCCTCTTAAATGTTATTTTCTAAGATTCTATCTTAGGACCTCTTTTCATGCTACTATTCTGTCTAGGTTGCTTCATTCCCATGGTTTTCCCAGATGTCTTGCTTCTACTTGAACTTTTCTCTACTCTATAGACTCATATTCCCATAACATCTCCTGGATGCCCTAGATGTGTTCAACATTACATTCATTATCTCTTTCTCTCCCTTTTCCTCTCTCCCAAAAGACTACATACATGTGCACATACCTATACAACACATTATGAATATCTATCATATATGTGCTTTTCCTCTTGTTTTGGGTAACCCAAATCCCACTGCTAATAAGGAAGGCTGGAACTTTAATTCAAGTCTTCTGAATGTAAATCCTCAACTCAGAGTATACTTTCTCTGTAACATGGTGACCATATCTTCTGAACCAGAATTTAAGATGTATGGTCTGACAATATTAGAAGCCTGGACTGGATGCTGTAATTATACCACATTGCTTTTTCATGTCACTTTTTAAAATCATTTGCACTAATGGAGGCAGACACTAATTATATAATCACACATGTAAACGTAAAATTGCAACTCTGATAAGACACATGTAGCATTAGACTATATGTAAGGGTGATTTGACCTAGTCAGGGAGATCAGATAGCACTTCCTTGGGAAATGATGATTGAGTTGAAATGTGAAGGTTGAGCAGTTCACCAGGGTCAGGTTGGGGGAGTAAAGTAATAGAGGGAAGAGTGGAAGAGTGTTCCAGGTAGGTGAGACAGCTTGTACAAAGATCTAGTGGTAGGAGAGTATATGGTATGTGTAAAGGACTGTCCCTGTGCAAAGTAATTTGCAGTCTTGTTAGAGATTTTCCTCCTCATTTCTCCTTCTCTCTCTCTCTCTTCCTCTCTTGCTTCCTTTTTCTAAAAAAAAGAAAAAATTAAAACTAAAGTTTACATTAAATAGAAATAGAAAGCAAATCTGCACAGTAAACAGGGATTTGAATTAGAAGAAACATGGACTTTAAGGAATAAACATAGTCAGGACTTATCTGTAACTCAGAACCAAAAAGAAAAAGGTTTTTTAGTGCTATTCTTTCTGCTCTTTTTACCCAGTGTCACATCAGCATTTATAATCATTGTCCTGCCACATTTTGATAAACTAAGGAGTAACTAAATCCTAAGTAGTAATTTCAACATCTTTGCTTTAGATTATAAATGATTTATTTTCCAAGTACATTGTTTACTGCAAAGTTTAATATTTCATGCAGTCTGTCTTTGTGTGTTTGAGAATTAATTCAGGCTGTAGGAATTCTATTAGAATGTAAAGTGACTTTTGAACTGCACAGAAGTACTCTCTGGTCTGTTATATTCTAAACATGATGACTTTTTTGTTCTTGATATACACGTGTATTATCCTTCAAAAATAATGCTGAAGTTTTGGTCCTCAAAACCTTTCTTCAACTGCTCTTACCTAATTCTTGAAGGGAAAAGTTATGTTTCTACCTGTCTGTAGATGTTTTAGAATTGGCTGGATTGAGCCTCTTAAAAACTCTGGTGATTTACCCAGATTTTTCATATGCCTTGGCCTTTTGCTTTTTTGCTTTCTTTTATTTTGTTTATTTTTGTTTTTGTCTTTCTTTGTCATAGTCCCAAAGTTCAGTGTTCATAACTTCCTTATAGACTCACTAAAAACTTAGTTCATATGTTTTTCTTTGCAGAAAGGGCTATCGCAAGACATGAAGTCCGAGAAATTGAGCAGCGACATACAATGGATGGCCCTCGGCAAGATGCATCTTTAGATGAGGAAGAGGACATGGTGATTATTTATAACAGAGTCCCCAAAACTGCAAGCACCTCTTTTACCAATATCGCTTATGACCTGTGTGCAAAGAATAAATACCATGTCCTTCACATCAATACTACTAAAAATAATCCAGTGATGTCACTACAAGATCAGGTAAATACCACTTAGGGAATGCATAAATAATTTGTCACTTCCTCACTCAAATTTTGTATCTCAAAAAGGTAAAACATTTTAAAGGGATATGTATACTGATTTCAACTAATCATAAGCCTCTTGGGGGAAGGCACCAAGCAAGTTTTGCATAATTTTACATTTTCCATAGTAGTTGGCACATTTTCTTGTATATAGTAAGTATTCAGATATTTGTGAAGGAAGTGAGTTAACGAATGGCTTAATTGTTGAAAAGAAAATTGATGCTCTTCAGTATTGTACCCTTTTAAAAATATGAGGTATTTTCAGCAGGATACTCTGCAATTAAAAATCTTTATATTGTCTCAATTTATGATAGAGAAACATTTATTTTATTGATGAATACCTGTACTTTATATGGGTCAATTTTGTAGCTACCCTCATCTCATCTTTACCCAGTAATTTATATAATTATTAGCTATAACCCCCTGGAGAACAGGGATTTTGGCTTATATTTTTAATGTAATCTTGCCTTTTAAGTTCTCAGAAATTTTAGAAAAACAGATGGATAGATAGATATTTTCATAAAATGGTTAAGATAAGTGGGGGAAATTAGCTAATGACACATTTTCCCATCTTTTTAGTAGCAATAGTAGCACACATTTCCCCCATGTCTGGAGTTCTGTCTATAGATGGGAGTTGGGCCCCATGAAAATAGGAAAAAGATAATATTTGAAAATACTATTTAGAATCAAATACCATGTACCCGTAGCCTTATATAAAAAGTGTTTAGCTATTCTGATATTTAGAGTAATATTTACCTCTTTGAAAACAGCTGAACTTGTTTTACTATAACAGAATTGGTAGTTATCACACTATTTAGCAAAACTATAATCCTTACATTGAAGCAAGAGAATAACATTAATATACAAGGTTAAGATTGGCTTATTTTCTAGACAACTGTTTGTAAAGGCTAGTGGTATATGACATATCATCTGTCCATATAATTCTGGGCACCCTGCATTATCCTCAATTGCTTTTTTTCCTAGAACCAAAAATCTTCATCGTCTGCCAAACCAAATAACTCGTCTGTAAATGAGAAGAAACATGAGCTTATCTAGCTAAGTGGGTCATAAAAACTATTCATTACATAATATTGTATGTCTCAAGGGCAATTGTACTGTTTCCAGTTTTTACACAGTGGTTTAGTAGATTTTAAATTTATTTGCATTATTGCTTTTCAAATTCTATCTTAGTTTAACAGGAACATTTGCTAATGCTCACATAATAATATCATATTCCTCAATAGTTGTTTTTAGAAAAATAGTTAGCTTGCTTGTTCACTTTTATGTCCAGCATTACAAAGTTGTCTGGCAACTATAAGATGTCTGGCAATGACATCAACCATTTTGTTGATAAAATATAAATCTACAGAAGCTCACCAGATATGACATTAATAGGTATCCCAGTTGCATTTGAATGAGATAAAGCTTCTGCTTTTTTATAGCTTATTAGTTATATATAGAAAAGAAAAGCCACAGGAAAAAAGCATAAATGCTACTTTAAAAGCAATTGGATTATTTAACTAACAATCCTTAAAACATGTTTTTTGGAGAACAATAGAGAAATCTTAATCATGAGCTGACATGCTTCAAAATGTTGGCTGGTAATTCTTAATTAGGCATGGCTAATATACCAACTTTTTTCCAATGTACAGTATCAAAGTTATTTATTAGTCTCTTTTTCCATATAGAAGCAGTTCTTCAAACAAATTATATTTATTGCTTCTCTTTCCTTTTCATGACATATTAGATAGCATTTTTATTTTACTTTCAATATAGTAAACTCCATCTAAATCTAAACTTTAAAAATTATACTAAGTGGAGTTGTGTGGCTCAGTGGCTGAGCACTGGCTTCCCACCTACAAGGTCCCATGTTCAATCCCCCACACCTCAAAAAAAAAAAAAATCACAATATAAAAATGATCAATTGTAACAAATGTACCACACTAATGAAGGATGTTGTTAATGTGGGAAAGTGTGGGAGGGGGAGGGAGTGGGGCATATGGAAATCCCCTGTATTTTTTATGTAACATTTATGTAATCTAAAGTTTCTTTAAAATAAGTTAATTTAAATTAAAAAAAAAATTATACTAGTGGGAGTGGATGTGGCTCAAGTGGTTGAGCGCCTGTTTCCCACATGGGAGGATCCGGGTTTGGTCCCCAGTGCTTCCTAAAAACAAAAAAACAGACAACAAGCAAACAAATGAAAAAACCAACTCAGGGGAGCTGATGTGGCTCAGTGGTTGAGCACCGGCTTCCCATATTTGAGGTCCCAGTTTAAAAAAAATTATGCTAGATGACTAGAAAATAATTTTAAAATGTCCTTATATAACACCATTTTATTTTAATATCATATTTTTATTATCCCTGGGTGCTGTTCTCAGCTGGTTTATTATTTATATAGGAATTAAATGACCTATTTTGCTGTTTCTTCTTCCCTAAGAAGCAGTTTCTAATCAGTATCTACTTCAAGTGAAACTTAAGAGATAAAGGTTTATTAAATCTGCTGTTGTCCCAATCTTCCTAGTTTATTCATAAAAATATTTTGGGATACAATAGGTGACCAGGCTTTATACCCTAATCCTTCCAACCTCAGCAGTTTAGTCTGCTGATCTCTGCCTTTAGCTCCAACTCTCCCTGTCACATTTTATACATGCTATACTAGGCACTGTGCTAAACTGTTTACATGCTTAATTAATTATTTTTCTCAAAAATTAGAGGCAAATCCCAAATATTTTTAATCTGCCATAAAACTATTCAGTATATCATAGCTATGCATATTCTGCTATCCTTAGAAACAGTTGTCCACTCCACTCTCAAGTTTTTCACTTGTTTATCAGTATGTAATACATACAAAGATTGTGCTATATTATTTAGGGAAATACCAAAGAAATAAAAAGCAAGGCCATATCTTTCAAGGAAAGTATTATAATTTACTTGGAAACATAAATCATAAACATAAGAACTAGGAGGACAGTTAAAACGTATTAGCTTAAGTAGTATTCTCACTAATTGTTTAATCTAGAGCTAATCCTGAGGAAACAGAAAAATCCATAGTGTAGACAATTCTACAAAACAACTGTCCTGGACTCTTCTAAAATGTCAGTGTCATGAGAACAAAAAAGAGAAGCTGGATTAGAGAAGATTAAAGAGACAAATTTAATATGTGGGGCCCGGCTAGATAGCTCAGTGGATAAAGAGCGCGCTGGGGAACCACATGGGAGGCCCCAGGTTTGGTTCCCGGGGACCTCTCCGAGCGGGCAGACGGCCT
>PVKH010026045.1:0-13292 GCA_004027955.1 Chaetophractus vellerosus | reverse complement strand
CTGGCCCCCATCCTTCTCCCCCAGCCGCAGTGGCCTTCTCCACTGGCCCCCAAAGGCTCCTCCACCTGCCCCTGAAGGCTTCTCCACTGGCCTCTGCGGCCTTCTCCACCGGCCCCCATCCTTCTCCAGCCACAGTGGCCTTCTCCACTGGCCACCGTGGCCTTCTCCACTGGCCACCGTGGCCTTCTCCAACGGCTGCCGTGGCCTTCTCTTGCCTGCCATGGAGCCAGGAACGTTCACAGGCTCGTGCTGCTGAATTCTCACCAGCACTCCCAAGACCAGGGTTCTCATTTTTAAATAAAGGCTGACACGGAGGCTCAGCAATGATGAGCACATCTGCCTCAGGGCCCACTGTCAGGGGCTGAACTGTGTCTCCCCAAAGCCAAGCCCACGTTCTCACCCCCAGTCCCGAGAATGTGGCCTCATTTGGAAACAGGGTCCTTGAAGACTTGTTTAAGTTAAGAGGAGGCCAACCTGGCAGGGGGAGGACGACTGACGCCCTTACAGAAAGAGGGCGACTTGGGCACAGAGGGGCAGCCAGAGAAGGCCACGTGACGATGGTGGAGGCAGAGCACTGCAGCCGCAAGCGGAGGAATGTCAGGGATGGTCGACAGACTCCGGAGGCTGAAGAGGCAGAGGAGGATGGTCCCTCACAGGCTTCAGAGGGAGCGCAGCCCTCCTGGAGGCTTGTTTTCCGATCTCTGGCCTCCAGAACTGTGAGAGCATAAATTCCTGTTGTTTGAACCAACCAGCCTGTGGCGCTCTGATTTAGCAGCTCTAGGAAACCAAAACACCCACTACTTTCCACGTGGTAGGAGATGAGTTCCCCATCAGCGGAGGCATTCAAGCAGAGGTGGTGCTGGCACAGAGAGTCAGGGCTCCCTTCAACACTGAGGGTCTGTTACTCAAGGAAACACGATGTCTGCTGAGTAACTCTTTCTTCTGGGCCACCTTTCTTGGGCCTCCTGAAAGGTAAGTGTGGGATGGTGAGGGCTGGGAGGTGCCACGGCTGAGGCCAGGCTCCCGGCCTGAAAGAGTGCACATTCGTGCGTGCCGTTCTGTTCCTTCTGGCCCACAGCACTGCCAGAGGAGCCCGCAGGCCGGGGGCCTACATTTCCAGTCTTACGGACATCAAGTCAAGAGCTGGCCCAACCAACTCATCATAGCTTGGCGAAGAAAACTATCAAACATGCCTTGACGGAAGAAAAAGGATATTAAAAATCAGCCTTAAGAGTCTCAAACTCGGGTCACACTAACTCCAAGAATTTTCTGGTAGGTTCTGGAAAGTTATCTTCCTGCCTTTACAGACACTGCGTTCAGCCAGAGCGATTACGGCACCCCTGGGGGGCAGAGACTGTATCATATTCACCTTGGCTTCCCCCAGAGGACTTGGTAAGCGCCTGGCAGATGCTCAGGGAACGCTCGCTGAATGGAACCGTATCTCTCACCCCGAAGACCAAGCAGTAATTAGTGGCTGGAAACGGGAAGGACGAGCCTGCCTTTCACTAGGTACGTTCTGCATGACAATTATGTTCTTGGAGTGATGGAAGACCCCGTCCCTTCAAATCAGGTGCTGAAACACAAAACCCCAAAGTCTGAGTCCTTTATGTTGCGCTAAGCGGTGTGAGATTCAGGCGCATTATCCTTCACGGAGAGTCTTACAAACAGCCTAATGAAGGCAGCACCGTGAGCGGCAGATGCTGAGCTTTCACCACGAGCGGCATTAAAAAAAGCTCTAATCACGACCTCACCCCATTTCCTTCCCTGCTGCAAATTCTGAGCCATGTTTAGACTTTGGCAGTAACATGGATTTTTTTTCCTCTTAAGGGAAAAAAAAGGCCAGTTCTCTAGTAGTCAATCTCATCTCCACGTGGGGAGGAGCACGGGACTTGGAGTTGAAAGGGGTTGGGGCGCTGGCTGTGCTCTGTCCAAGGTGTGTCCTCGGTGTCCTGATACCTCTCTCAGCCACCATCACGGGTCGGGACCCGCAGGATGGCTGAGACGAGGGTAAGAACGCACGTGGTTTGTTTGGGAGGTGGTCCTAGGAAACCTGGTGGGGTGTGGGGACGTGAGACAGTGAAGGGAAGAGAGCAGGTTTTGGTGTGGGCAGCTGAGGCTCGATCTCCCCTGGGAGACAGAGCAGAACACACCTTGGAGTTGACCCCCCCAGGGAAAAGAAGCAGGGGCCTTGAGCTCCCACCTCTCGGCTATCACTGGCTGGGGCTGATGGCAGAGGCATTAACTCCCCAGCTACCTGGCCTGCTCCTTGCTCAGGTGGCGTGTTGCAGGTACTTGTAGGAAGATGGTGCTTGGCTAATTCAGCCAAGGCGGATGCTCAGGGTGGGCCACTGATGGTCTCCGCCATGCCTGCCCCCAGGATGGTCCTCATGGGAGGGGCAGGGCTTTGGGAAGCCTTGGAAACAGTCAAGGCACGGGGAGCCGGGAATGGGGGAGATGGTCCCTGGGGATCTGAAACCCTCCCTGGACTCAAAGGGCCTCAGGCCCAAGAGGGACTGGGTAGTTGCCCTGGTGGTTATTTTGGAACAGCCCTGCTCATCCAGCACTCCTAAGTTGGTAAAAGAGGTGGCTTCTCCAGCCTGGAACGACAGTGGCCATGGTCACGAATCAGCTTCTGCTGTAAGGCTGACTGCCATTGCCTGACACGCTGCCTTGAATGGAGTCACTGAAGACCACGAGGACGTGAGGTTGTTCTTAAATTCTCACGAGCCACACATTTCAAGCTAGGGACTCAGCCCAGTCCACACCCTCACTAGCCAGTTCAGTAAACAGTCACAAGAGCCAGCCACGGCCCAGGCACTATGCTAGAAATGTAGCTGTAGCTGCCCAGCGTCTAGTTCACGCAGCACCGACTCATCTATGCCTCACCGCAGCCCCAGGAGCCAGGTATGGCTGGCATTAGTTAGCCCCTGTTTTCCAGGGGAGGAAACTGAGGTTGGGGAGAGGAAGTGACTCCCCAGGGTCACACTGCTGGTAAGTGTCAGTGAGGACTCAAATCCAGGTCTCTTGCCTCCAAATTAATTCAATAAACTGTACTGAGGACGTATCGTGTACCAGGTCCTGGGGACACCAACCCCACGTCCCTGGAGTCAAAGTGTATAGAAGGACCCTGGTTTCCTGGCTTTCCTTTTAGTCTTCTACCCAAGGCTGCCTCCCATTTACAGCTAATCTGCATTTTAGTTTTGCAAAGGAACTAGTAGAGCCTCCTATAAAACACTTTCTCTACCGAACATAAAAGGATTCAGAAGGCATCAGGAGCTTCATGCAAATGAGAAGTTGAAAAAGCACTGCATAAGGCCTTCAGAAAGCAGGTGGGATGGGCCAGCTTCCAAGAGCCCTCCTGGTGAGCCTGTGAGACAGTCAGGGCGTAGGCCCAGGGGTGGACCTAGAGAAACAGCTGCCACTGCCGGGGCTGCCTATGTGGCTGGCTGGGTGTGAGTCAGTTCTGTCCTGAGCCCTGCTGTTCCACTGTCCCTTGAAATAAGAGGAAGGCTAGAGGTGAAGGAGAGAGAAACAGACAGGGAGAGAGAGGGCATGAAGGCAGAGGCAGAAAACAACATGGTGCCCCATTCAGAGGATGTCTGCAAGGACATGAAGTCAATAGCATGCAGTCAGTAGCATATGGTCAATAGCATGGGGGATTGGCATGAGGTTCAACAGTATGGCGTCAAGTCAATGGTTAAAGCTAATGGCATGAGGTCAATGGCACAGAGTTAATGGCATGGGGCCAATGGCATGGGTCAAATGTTCAATGGCATGGGGTCAATGATATGAGGTCAATGGTTTGGGGCCAATGGCATGGGGACCATGGCATGAGGTTAGTGGTATGGGCTCAATGGCATGAGGTACATGGCATGAGGTACATGGCATGGGACCAAAGGCATGGGATCAATGGCATGAGGTCAATGGCATGGGACCAAAGGCATGGGATCAATGGCATGAGGACAATGGCATGGGACCAAAGGCATGGGGTAAATGTCATGGGACCAAAGGCATGGGATCAATGGCATGAGGACAATGGCATGGAGCCAATGGCATGGGGTCAATGTCATGGGACCAAAGGCCTGGGGTCAATGGCATGAGGTCAATGGCATGAGGTATATGTCATGGGACCAAAGGCATGGGATCAATGGCATGGGATCAATGGCATGAGGACAATGGCATGGAGCCAATGGCATGGGATCAATGGCATGGGGTCAATGGCATGAGGTCAATGGCATGGGGTCAATGGCATAAGGTCAGTGGCATGGGGTCAATGGCATAGGACCAATGGCATGAGAGCATTTGAGGGAGGCCAATGGCATTAGGTCAACGGCATAGATTCAAAGGCATGAGGTCAGTGGTCTGGGGGCAATGGCATGAGGCACTTTAGGAGCTGGTAACCAAGGGATGGGGGAGGGCTAGGCCCACCCTGTAGATGAATCCCTGGAAGGCCCCAGAAGACAGCATCAGACCCATCAGACACAAACATGGGCCCAGAGAATGTAAGGGATGAACATATGTTCTCATAGTGAGTCTGGGCCTACCTCAGGCAATTCCCTTCCCCTGTCTGGGCCTCAGTTTCCCCTCCTTGAAATGAGATGATAACCAAGAGCCCTTCTAGGTTGTACAGTCTACTCAATAATTCAACATCCCTTCATCTTGGTAGACAAAGCCCCTCCGAATCCCTCTTAATTTGGAAAACTGTTGTGCTGATGTGAATGTGTCCCCTGCATTCTGGTGGCTTGTTTCTACCCTAAAATGGCACAGCATCCCTCTGACAGGTCAGCAGGATCCATACCTGAAGCATCTGAAGGCTCAGCTCTGGCGCTCCATAAAAGTGGGGGACACCTCCCTTCCTTGGGCCTCAGTTTCCCCATTCATTCCATGAAGTGGTGGGATGAGATCGTCTCTAAGGCCCTGTCCAGGCTGACGTCCTACACATCGCTAAGCTTGGGAAGCGTGAAATCTGGAGTGGCCCCAGAAAGGTGCCCTCATTTTTGACAAAGGACATAACATAACTGCTGCTACTTGCTGAGCCAAAACGACCCGCATGTCTTGATGTGTGTCATCTGATGTGGCTCTCCACATCCCTGGAATGCAGGGAGGATTGTACTCCTACTTTGTGGACAAGGACATTGGGGCTCAGAGAGGCCAAGCCACCTGCCCTGCGGTCTAGAGCGAGTCAGAGACTTGAGCTCAGGTGGGCCGGGGACCGCAGTCAGGCTCTGAACCAGTGCTGCCTTCCTCCTATGTCCAGATCTGCCTAAAGCCGCAGCTGCTGGAGTCAGTGTCTAATCCTAACAAACGAAGAAAGAAAAAAAAAAAGGCAATGAAATTGGCAGGCACTTGTAGCTGTGATCGGCCAATCAATATTTTACAAAATATCCTCCTAGAATATAATTTGAGAACTGAAAATGTGACAAGAGAGTTTAGTTGCAATCACTCAAAATAAAAAAAAAGTAAGTATCTTTGCCAAGATGCTTACTTTGTTCAACCAATGAAGAAGTAAGACTTACCAAATGGGAAAATAATTATGTTTGCCTAAAATTACATCTTTTGTGCATGCCAGAGAGCTGACACGCGTTTCAATTTCCTGCCGTGGAAAGACGGATGGGCAGATCCACAAGATTGCATTAGGGGGCCACGGTGCATTAGGAGGCAGGCGCCTCTCCTGACTGATCTTGGCCCTGCTGGGATCTGTCTGAATGAATCTAAATAACTCACTATAATTTCTTGCTTTCCCCTGGACGACTCTGGAATCTGCTCAAAGTGAGTGGTCACAGCAGGCACTGCCCTTGTTTCTGGATTTTTCTAGAAGCATCCAGGAGCTGAAAATTACTGACAAGTGGTCTGTCTCATGTTTTGGGGTAAAATCCCCACTAATGACCATCCTGGCTGGCACCGAGGCGTCTACCTGGAGCAATCCCATCCCTGGGCCTCACGGATGCCCTGGGGGGGGAAGCCATGGGTCCTCTCGGGCCCTGGTTCCCTCGTCACACTCCTTGAGGCCCCTTCCAACTCTGGCAGCTGAGAAGTCCAACAAACGACCCAGTTTCTTCCGAAAATAAAAGGCATGTAAAAGGTGTGTGTAGGGGACATTATAGATTAAGAAAGACTAAAGAGATAACAATAAATTCAATGGGGGGGGGCTCGTGTGGATTCTGCTTGAACAAACCATCTGCAGACATTTTTGAGATGATCAGGGAATCAACACAGCCTGGGAATTAGAGGATATTAAGGAATCGTTAATTTTTTAGGGGTGATAATAGTCCTGTGGTTATGTTTTAAAAGTCCTTATTTAGTAGAAATGCATACTGAAGTATTTTTGGATTGCAACCGAGATGATATCTGGGATCTGCTTATAAATACCACGGCAAAAAAAGGGGAGGGGGAGGGAAGGAGTAAAGATAAAACAAGATGGACGAATTATTAATGGCTGATGTTGGTATATGAGGGTTCATATGCTATTCTCTCAACTTTAGAGCATGTTCGAAAATTTCTATAATAAAAGATTAAAAAAACAACAATGCAAGGCTTCTCACAATCTCAGAACTGACTTCTTCACACTCTCTCTGCCCACGCCCCAACCCCCATACTTTGACGAGCTTCTCAGGGTCACAGGGGGGACAGGGCAGGCCCGAGAAGTAATGCAGCCGAGAAATAAACTACACTCTGTAGATGTTACATAGACACTTATATAGTATATTATATATAAGTAAGAGACATATTCTCAGAAAGTTAAAACCAGTGTGTTCACAAAGCAGTGTTTCTATTGACACCACTTTCTCGTATCTGAAACATCATACTTTCATTTCTTTTAATGTATTTTATTGCCTCAACATAGCAGCTCAGAATTCCGACTCCATCAAGCAGAAAGAATAAGAATCACAAAAGCCTACCTTGGAATTGAGTAAATTTAATGGTCCCCATTCTCTCCCCATTCCGGAACACAACTTGACCCTAAAAACAAAACAAGCAAAACAAAGAGAAATGCCTTATTAGCTCAAACACTACTGACCAATCACAATGGAAACACACTCGTTGTACAATGCGACTAGTATTAATACTGGAGGAAAAATAAACGCTCTCTGGGCCACAGATGCAAAATCAAACTAATTGTTCTTAAATTGGTTGTGACTTTATCTGGTTAATTTGTGGAGCCCAAAATCAATAATGGAACCCAAACATGTGAATTAAAGCCCAGATAAGCATCATCATTATCCCGTGACTAATTATTAAACACCCACATGCCCTGTGTAATCCTGTGGACAAGGTTTTCCAGGGCGCTGGAAGGACGGAGCAGCGGAGCCGCCCAGGGACCTGGCTGGGCTCTGCTCCCCACGTGCCACCCGTAAAGACGTGCAGCTCTACTGAAGCCGACTTTGGTCTGAGGACCACAAGGATGCTGAGGTCTGCTAATATTTTCCGATCAGGGACGGAGACTGTTTCTGTCAGTTCTTCCCAAACGGTGATGTCAGCCCCAATTATAACTGGGCTATGGTGCAGCACAAAATTAAGCTTCTTGAGTCGGCGAGACCCGACTAGTGTCACAGGCAGCTGAGCACCCCTCATTAGGGGCCCTGAGGGCTGCAGACAGCATCATCCGTCACATCTGCCTCGCTGGCTGATACCGGCTTCCATATGCTCGACTAAATAAATTGGGAATTTAAAGAGGAGGGGTGTGCTCTCTCCTTGCCAACTTATGGCCCACCTATCATTTTGCAGCCATGCAAGGAAATTGACACCCGCTATATCACTAAGACTCCTCAGGACAAGTCTAAATGGGATGGCCCCCATTTTGCAGACCAAGAAGCCGAGACTGATGGAGATTACGAACTCTGCGTAAGGTGCATCAGCCAGTCAAGTGAGGCTGCTGGGACCCAGATGTGGGTTTGATTTTAACGTCCATGCTACTGCACTCTATCGTGTTGCTTCTGATCGAGAAATGATTTCCTTCTATATTCCCACTGACGTGAAATGAGGAAAAGAAACAGTCTTCGAGGTACTCTGTCTGCCTCCCACAGTTGTGTTCTTGCGCCGTCAGACAACAACACTCCCCAGCCCACTCGATCCGCCGGAGGAAGCCCCAGGAAGCATCTTCCCTTAGGTGGGAACCTGAGGTCGGAGGCCCTGAAGCTCTCAGAACACACGGAATCACTCCACCTGCTCTCGGAGCGAGAAGCACCTTCTGGGGCCACTTTCTGAAATCCCGAAGGCAGCTGCGAGGAATAGCGTACTATCAGCTCCAACCTAACGCCCACCGAATTCTGTATGCAGGTGACGGAAGCGGTTCCCCGGAGCGTGAAAACACTTCAGTGTACGCTGAGACAGGAGCTGTGATTTTACTTCTAGATTTCTAGGGACGAATGAAAAGCACAGAACGCCTTCCAGAAGGATCACTTTTATGCAAATGCTCCACTTGGGGTGGGCGGGAAAGAGGCAAACATTGCCCACAGGGAGGATATCTTTTTCATCTGAGGAAGGTGGAGCTCTAACTAATTCACCCATCTCCTGCCAGGCTTTGAAGACTCCAAAGATTCTCTAGATGCAAAATGTGGGTACATTGTGCAGAATCCTTATTAAATTAAAATGTGTGTGGAATGGTTTTCAAAGCTTGGATGGAATGACAAGTGGAGTATGGGGTGACGGTAAAAAGGAAACACATTTTACTTTTTAAAGAAAATGAGTTAGTCCATCTTTGAAGTAAGTACTGTCATCTTTTATTCTACTAAAAACTATTTTTTACTAACAACAGGTCCTCCCATCTCCTTAATCTCTCAGGTAGAGTATGACAAACCTGGGTTCAAATGCCCCCCTCAGGCAAGTTCCAGAACATTCCTGAGTTATGGACCTATTATATAATAGCTCCTGATATATAACAGGCACACAGTCAATGGCAGCAGTGATTTTTATTTAAACATTTTCAATAGCAGGGAGCAGAAATAAAAGATTTCAAGCACCAGGAAGCTTTCCAACCCCTGGGAAGAGATTTTCAACCATCACGCGGTTTCGGCTGGCAAAGGAATAAACTGTTGGGCCCTTATCCAAGGGGGCCTCACCCTCTCAGACACATCAGCCCCAAAGTGACTGAATTCCCCAAACCACACAAGCCACTGTGTGGTGCTTCTACCAGTTGGAGGAAGCTGAGTCTACCACACCTGTGGTGACTGGGTTCTGACAGAAACAGATTCCATAAGCCAGTCAGATGGGAAACGGCAGGACTGAGGGACGGCATCAGAGAGGCCCTGAAGCTCCAGGATGCCCCCTTCTGAGGAAAACGCGATGTGATTCTTTCCTGAGGGCGTGACCATGGCGCCGTTGGGTTTGACCAGTGAAGCCAATGCTGCCTCCCTGATGTGGCTGACTGGATCGGGCACCACAGACCTAGCTAATCTTGATAAAATTGGACATGAGGACGCTGTTAGGGGTTGAATTGTGTCCCCCTAAAACACACGTTGAAGTTCAAACTCCTGGGCCCGTGAGGGTGATTTTATGTGGAAATAGGATCTTTGAAGATGTGATGAGTTAAGATGAGGCCAAACTGGAGAAGGGAGGGTCCTAATCCAGTACGACTGGGGTCTTTATAAGGAGAGGAAATTTGGACGCAGACACAGGGGAGAAAGCCATGTGACAAGAGGGGTGGAGACTGGGGTGATGCCGCCACAATCCAAGGGACACCAAGGATGGCCGGCAAACCACAAGCCAGGAAGAGGCAAGAAAGGGTGTCCCCTAAAGGTTTCAGAGGGAGCATAGGATTCTGGCTGCCAGAACCATGAGAGAATACATTTCTGTTGTTTTAAGCCACCTGATTTGTGGCACTGTGTAAGAGCAGCCCCGGCAAACTAGGCGGAGCTCTGACGAGGATGGTGGCCGAGGGGCTGGAAGCCTGGAAACCGCATTTCCCAGGCCCCCTGCCTGCTGGTTTCCATTTAGGTTCTGCTAATGGGCAGCGTTGATGGGACGTTAGAAAGTGTGCATGAGGGTACAGCTGTTTTCTCCTGCGTTGCTTGCAGCAGCAGCAGCAGGGGCTGCGGGTGGCTGCGGGTGTGGGCACCACTTCTGGGCTCCTGCACTGACTGTCAGAGTGGAGTCGGGGCTCCCGCTGCCTCCTGGGGAGTGGCAGGGCTGTTTCCCAAACAGCAGCGCAGGAGCCTCAGGAGCTGCCCCGGGCTCTGGGCAAGACCATTTCCCTTTTGTTCTCCCTGCCCCAGGGGCTTGGCGGTTTTCTGCCAATATTATTTCTGGTAACAGTCCCTTTCCCCCTCCATCCCTTCCCACAAAGCTATAACCAATTCCCCGCATTCAATTCCCCTCTGAAATGCCTGAAGTGGTTTCTATTTTCTTGACTGATTGATAATGTATTCTAACTTCCAAGGCCGTTTATAAGAATGATCACAGAGCACATTTGGAATCCAAATAAAACAATGGAGGTAAAATGTCCAAGTGGATAATGTAAGGATTTTTTTTTCCTGAAAGAGATGTTGCTAATGTCAAAGAAAGCGTGAAAGTCAATCCAAACTGACAGTTCAGGTTTAACTGGCAACAATAAGGCTGCATTTTTCTTTTCAGAGAAATTTTCAGAATGTATTTGGTAACATGGAAAAAACCAAGTTTTGGCATTCGCCAGATCAGGGTAAATGGCAATTGCCATCTGTGACCCCGGGCAGTTACCAAGTGTTTCTAAGCATCAATTCTCCTATTTGAGAAATAGAAAGAAAAATACCTACTTCTGGTGGCTGCTTGTGAAGATCACAGAAGACAACTTTTAGAAGGCGAAGCCCAGAGCTGGTACCCCAGGAAAGGCAACTCTTACCCTAAGTCCTCCAGTTAACCTGAGGTAGCAAATTCCACCTGGTGTCAGCTCAGAAGCCCCAGAAAAATCAGTGGAGAGTAAAATGCACACTGAGGATGCCAGCGGCCAGTAGGATTCAGCAGCCTCCTCTTAGAATAATGAATTCTCTGATCCCATTTGTAACGGTTTGAGTTTTATGTAATTATGAATTCCAAAAATACAAATTGGATTACGCTTGTAAACTCATCTGTTCATCTGGGCATGATTGGTTTATGATTGGGGCGTTGACTGGGCTGCAGTGAGTAGGCGTAAAGCCCCACCCCTCGGTGGGTATGGTCTCAAGTTTAAAAAGCAAGACAGGAGTTAGAGAAGAGATTTGAGAAGCAGTTCTGATGTTGGAGTGAGCTGATCGCTGGATAGTCTACAGCTGACCTTGTGGAGAGGCGCAACGCGTAGAGAACCTCATGGTCTATAGCTGAACTTGTGGAGGAAACAGAAGCTAAGCCCGGAGAGAAATGCAGCCCCGGGAACAGAGGAACCCAAAGGCCTGAGCCCTTGCAGACGTCAGCAGCCATCTTGCTCCAACACGTGGACTTTGGTGAGGGAAAAACTTTATGCTTTGTGGCCTGGTAACTGTACGTGTCTACCCCAAATAAATACCCTTTATAAAGACTGACCAATCTTTGGTGTATTTCAAAAGGCACGCCTGTGGCTGACCAATACACCATTGTTTGTCTTGACTGTTTGGATACTGAAGCAGGAGCCTGCTTCACTCCAACAACAGCTAAAGAGTCAAATGGTCAAATGGGGTCAAGTCCCGTGTTGGGACTTTTTTTTCCCCCTCCTTTCTTTCATTTTCCCAGCCGAGGGCAGGGATGTTGACTTTGCGGAGGGTATGAGAGGCTCCAGGTAGACTTGAGCTTTGAAGCTTCTGTGAGGTCTGCAGGTAAACCCTGGGCCTGGAAGCAGGAAACTCGTTGGCTCCGCCTGGCTGCCCCCTCAGCGGTGGGGTCGCTGCAGACCTGGGTGACTTAGGGAAGAATGGGCTTTCTTTCTCTGGCTCTTGACTGAGCCCATCTCTGGGCAGGCGTGTTCCTCTTTGGGGGTATGTGTGAGCACATGCAGGCAGGCGAGCCCCTCTGCTGGATTTAAGTCTGCACTGGGCATCACGCAGGCAGGGAAATCTCTGGTCGGCTGGGTTGGACCACGTCGCTGTCCATGCGGATGCTCCAAGCCCCCTTGGACCCGTCTGCTGCCAGCCCTCCTCCCAGGACAGCTCTGGACTCACATGAATAACACAGGGGTGAGACGGCTGGCCAGGCTTTCCAAACACAAAGAGATTTGCATCCTGCAGGCTTCAAGGTGTGGTCTTTTTCCAAAGCGGTGGCAGGACTCGAGAGAGTGAGAAAGAACCAAAGAAGTGGGCACAGCCACCCCCAGGCTCTGCCAAGGTGAAAATTATTCTTTTTCTGCACATTTCCTCAGGCTATGGGAGATGTCTCATTTTGCATACTATTTAAAACATTTTCTCTTGCACTGAAAGTTCTTTTGCTAGTGCAAAGCTGCAGGGAAGTTTGATGTGCCCATTGAACCTTGAGCAGGTGGTGTGCGGGGACTAAGAGAAGGGGCCCGATAGGAAGTGTGGCTTGCCCCAGTGCCACCCTTCCACTGGTGTGCAGTCAGGGGCTGGGGATTGGTTTGGGGTTGAACTGTGTCCCCTGCAAAAGACATGCTCAAGTCCTATCCCCTGGTTCCATGAATGTGACCTTATTTTGAAATAGGGTCTTTGAAGATATGATTAGTTCAGATGAGGTCAAACGGGAGCAGGGTGGGCCTGACCATATAGGTGTCTTTATAAGAAGAAGGGATTTGGACACACACACAGGGGAGAAGGCCACTTGATGGCAGAATCAGAGACTGACGTGCTGCAGCTGCAAGCCAAGAATGCCAAGGATTGTACCACCAACCACCAGAAGCCAGGAGTGGCCAGGAAGGACTCTCCCCAACAGGTTTCAGGGGACCAAGGGTCCTTCCTGCTCCCTCACTCCCCCACCCGCTGCCAGGAAGCACAGGCAGTCTCAGAACTGTGAGAACAGGAGACAGTAGGAGCCAGGATTCACATGGACAGGCTGTCCCCAACCCGAAACAACCATGCTGGGTTCTGTGTAAGAGAAATATATTTAAATTCTGTCAATTCACCAAGATTCTGAGATATGTTTGTTATAGCAGCTAGTGTTACTTGTTCTAACTAATAATACAGGAATGTAAGTCAAAAAGGCAGGACAAAATTAGATAGACAGTATGTTCACATACTGAAAAAATTACTCCCCCCCCCCAAGTGAAAAGGTGAGCCATGAGGGAGACTCAGATGGAGAAAGGTCTTTGACTCAAAAGGTGGAAAGGAAGCAGAACTGACAGGTTTAGAGATGGCGGGATGGGAGGGGTGAGGAAGGGGAGAAGTGGAGGAGGCCCCGCTGTGTGGGCCCCTTCTCCCTGCATA
>PVKH010026044.1:0-13306 GCA_004027955.1 Chaetophractus vellerosus | reverse complement strand
CCACTTTCTATATTTTAATTCATTGTGGCATTGCAGAGATTAAAAAAAGATAGTGTTTTACATTGACCCATTTTAAATGCCAACAAACTATTAGTCCCAACAGAAATCTCATGTGTTGCTAAAGAAAAATGGTAAGCTTGGACTCAAGGGATGGATGCACACTGGGTGAAAATATTCCCTAGCATTCTCCTTAATGGTAATTAGAAGTGTAAATAAAAAGTAGCTAAAATATTTTTGCCTCTTCCAGTATCATTCTTCCACCTCTTCTGGGGTCCTCCTCTACCTGTGTAAGCCTCGACTGGCCCCTACATTTTGTTCTAAGCATTGTGGCTGAGAGGAGTCATTTGTAGGTTAACGTACCTCTGTGAGGAGGTGGGGGGATAGGGTACCTGTAAATGGATAGGCATTTTTAAACTGTAATTCTTTTATATTGAGATGATTACAATGATGATGGAGTTGGTGTCACCAGTGACAAGAGGGGGTGCAGGTTATAAAAACCCTTCCTTCCCACCTCCAAAGTGCCTTGTCAAACAGGTTCTTCCCACGTAACAATGAGTTTACAACCTGTGGGCAAATATGGCCTGCAATTATATTTATATAGAGAGACGAGCCATTCACCCCAGAGTTTACAGCTGGCCTTGTAGAGAGAGGCAAGCCTAGAAAGCCTCATAGTCTACACTGAACTTGTGGAAGAAACAGAGGCACTGAGCCCGGAGAGAAATGGGAAGAGAGGAACCCAAGAAGCCTGAACCTTGGCAAAGGTCAGCAGCTGTCTTGCTCCAAAACGTAGCAACAGACTATGGTGAGGGAAGAAACTTATGCTTTATGGCCCAGTAACAGTAAGCTTCTACCCCAAATAAATACCCTTTATAAAGACCAACAGATTTCTGGTATTTTGCATCAGCACCCCTTTGGCTGACTAATACAATATTTATTTAGCTCAAGTAGTTATTGTCAAAATTAAATAGAATACCATATGTAACTCCCACTGTAAGTTTCCTGGCTTAAGGAAGACCTTAATAAATGGAGTTGTTTATTATTATTATTATTCAATAAATTACAAAGAATCTTCATGTACAATGTGTGATGGTTCTGATGTTATTTCACATCATTGCTTATAGGCCACGATTATACATTAGAGTTCTTAGAGTGCTGTCTCTATTCTGATTCAATCTGGTTGTGTTTGTTTTGATTTAATTTTATCATCTTTTATTTGCCATTAACCTTCGGTAGATCTTTCGCTTTCAAAATTATACAGACTAGATTTGGTTTATCCTGGTATCCATGTGCTCTGAAAAAAAATACTTTCTTGTAGTAGTGAGTGGGGAAGAACATTTAGACTTTCACAGCTTTAGAGGAGTTGCACGCCCCCATGTTGGTGTAAGTCACTGGTTCAAATCCCCCCATTGAAATAGGTGGCTTTGGCCAAAACCTTTCTTTTTACAACAACTTGCTGTGTTAGCTGGGCAAATTTCATGCTCATTTCCTACGTTGACTAATATGATGTTTAGAGCATGACCAAAGAGCAGTTTGGCACTTTAGAAATAAGAATGTCCAGATGACCATTATGTGTCTCCTGCTAGACTAAACAATAGAGATACGGAGGCAAGTGAATGACTTAGAAAGCTTAATTCATTACTTGCAAATTCTATTCCATCTGGGTTTCTCTTGTGTGAGATCTTGACTTTTCTGCCAAATTAAAATTGAAATAGCAATTTGACATATTCAGCTTGCAAAATTACATATAGGACTAAATAATAGCCAGTGAGTGAAATCAGCTATGATGTTTATAACTGCCAATGATTTAATTGAAACACAGCTGCAGGCTTAAAAATACAATAATGTTTAGCCTTTTCCAACATTTTCACATCTATGATCCCATCCAACATTTAACTCAACTTTCTAGGATCATTAAAGAAGTCTATTAGTTTAATATAGGGTAGGTTATGCTCTGCTAACCAACAACCTCCAAATATCTAATCCAACAAAATTATTCAATTTCTTGCCTTCACAATTTCTTGCTCACAGAAGTGGGTGACTCATCAATCCAGAATCTTTCCATATTGTAACTCTACTATCTCAACATTTAATCTCTGTGCTTGTCCATGAGTAAGAGAGAATTAGAGAAGCATGTTCCAATAGAAACATACAATTGCAAGTTGCTTTGTTTAAACAAAGGCAAACAATGAGATAGATAATACCTTGAAAGCTCTTTGAAAATTATATAATGCTACACAAAAAATAAATTATTCCTATTAGATGACCAAAATATCCTATATTAAGTAAGGTGGTTGTAATGGTCAATTTTGTGTGTCCTCTAAGATAGGCTATATAGTCTCCAGTTATTCAATCCAAGCACTAATATTGATGTTGCTGTGAAAATATTCTGTAGCTGTGATTAAAGTCTGTAATCAGTTGCTTTTAAATAAGAAAGGTTTTCCTAGACAATTTAGGTAGGCCTGATTAAATCAGCTGATGTTTCTTAAAAGCGGAACTGAGGATTCTCTGAAGAACAAATTCTGCCTGTAGACTCCTGCTTCACCTCATGCCTGAAAATTCCAGCCCACGCTTCCTGATCCCCAGTTCCTTGCAAGGAATCTCTTAATACACACATGTTCCTGACTTTATTTCTTTGGTGGGCCCCTGATTGATACAGTTGTTCTAAAACATGATGGAGGGGAGTGGATGGAGCTCAATGGTTGAGTGCCTGCTTCCCATGTACAAGGTCCTCAGTTCAATTCCTGGTACCTCCTAAAACAAAACAAAACAAAACAAAACAAAACTCATTTTGGAACATCCTATGGCATTTAAATGACATTGTTTTATGACTCTATAAATTCATACAGATAATTTAATTTTTTCCTAAAATTTTGAGTAATATGGCTGTGGAAACAATGATCAACCTGGCTGGATTTTTACTCTCAAGAAGCTTCCCATGTAGTGATGATATGAAGATAGAAAAAAGAGCTGCAAGTCAAATAATGTATTGGTAAGTGCCATGGAAGTGTGGAGGAGAGGACAGGAAAGTAATATTTTTTTAGCTGTTATTATGTTCCGGGAACTGAACTAGGGTATTTACAAGGTTAACCATATTTAAGACACAACCATCTCATGATCTGTGCAAACAACAATTTTGAATAGAAGGGATTGAAGATCGGAGGATTTAAGGCATTTTCCATGTTACACAAATATAAGAGGGTAGGAACAAGACTTGAACTCAGGTCTTTTTTGCTCGAATGATATCTTTAACTATGCATGGTGGAGATTCATTAGACAGATGAGGATGCCAGGGGCAGAAATGTGTGATTCTAATCCTTCTGGGGAAATAGATTCTCTTCCATCCAAAATGGTGTTCTTTTTCCCATATCACTTTCTCTATATAAGATGATTCTCCATTCTCTTTGCCTACTTGAAACTTTCCAAGAGGCCACCACAAGGATCCTGTCTATCATTAAAACTTCATGACTTCCCCCATCCATCAATATATTTCTCTTCAGAATCCTGAGTTGACATGTGAATATGGAAGAACCTAATAAATAGGAACAAACTGAATTAAAGTATAGAGTTTTACCTTCTTCTTTGAACTGGATGTGACTCCAGCCCCAGCTCTGTTACTATCTATGTACTTTTGGTCCAGTGAGATATACATATAGTTCTTAAATTCTTACCTGTGAAAGGGGTGGTTAGGATGGCCTCTAAATCACTTTCTAAATCTAATGATCACTATTATTTGAAGAATTAGCTATTCTGAACCTATGATATTCCAGGAAGTCAGATATTCCCAATGGATGTAAGGGCCAGCAATAAAGATTAGGAATTTAAGATATAACAGGGATTATATTATGCATATTTATACATTATGCATGCAGTTAGGTTTAATTTGCATATACATGCATATACACACATATAACTACTTATTGTCTCATTTGTGGTATGATTCAATGAAAATATTATCTTCCTTCTTCTTTCCTCCTTCCCTCCCTCTCTCTTTTGAACTACTCTGGAGGAAGCACTGACAACGTAAATATTACCTGGCACTTAGGCAGTTGCCTTGAATCCAGGGTTGATGTGTATTACCTGTAAAAAAGGCACTAGATAGGACTCTTTGCCAAGCCCTCACTTTCTACATCACTGTTTCATCCTTCATCATCTCCTGGAGACAGATTCACAATCCTGGGTAGCTCCACAGACTGAAAGCATTGTTATTATTTACAGTTAGTTTCTCTTCCCACCTGCTTCTGAGAAAGAAAAAAAAAAAAGATTTGTAGCCAAACAGAAGGAAAACCAAAATTTGCATGATCTATCAATCTTCCTGTCTCCTGATATGGTGAGATTTACAAGGGCAGAAGGCAGTAGTAGAAAGAGCCCTAGATTGGGAGATAGAAGACTGGTTTCTAGGATAAAGGAAATGATTTAACGCAAGTGCTCCATGAGTATAAAGTGCTATATACGTGTCAGGCATCCTTATTATTACTGCTTCCTTTTGCCATAACTTCTGTGTGTGCTTGAGAATGCCATTTCATCCCCCAGATTACTCCCCTGTAGAATGATGTGATTTCCAACCTAATACCCATCTGAAAATGTCTGCTTGTTTAAAAATACAGTTACCCATTCATTTTGGGCAGCAATTGTATACAGTAGGCATACAAATAGATGAAAACATGAAAGAGGAATATTTATTCTAGAAAAGGTATTTTAAAAGGCATTTGTTATTTTGTTATTATTATTATTCCATTTTTGTACATCATTCTAAACACCAAAATTCAGTCTTCTAATTTTCTTTAATATTTATTTTATTGCTCACTTTCTCAGACCAAATCCTTCCATAGGCTCAATATAGCTACCATGGTTTCAGGCATCACTTGCAAACAGCAGCTTCTGGAGGCAAAAACTGGAGAATATTACCTCCCACCCCGAGTCAATCCTCTCCAATGGTTCTTTATTTTTCAAGAGAGAAAATCTTTCCCAGAAGTGCCCTCAGCAGCCTTTCCCCCAACTTTCTAGCCAGAATCACATGGCAACGAATGATTGGCAAGGGAGGGGAAATATTAGGACTGTTCTAACCAAATCACGATTCATACTTTAGTTAGGAGACGTCAAAGTCCCAGAAGCCCAGACTTGTTAATACTTAAACATAGGGGCTCAGGTGAAAATGAAAAAGCATTGGTGCCTGTTGGATAGGAAATCAACTGACATCAATAGAACTCTCTCATGCCCCCCCCCCACGGAGTATCATCCCTTTACCTATTTCCCCTGGGTTACTGCATGTCTACTTCTCATAATGTCAATAGATTCACAGCTGCTTCAATTCTCAGTATACCTGCTTATACACCCGTCCACTGTTGTTGAATTGTCCAGGCACGGTTTTTAAAGATAATGATTTAGCAGAGAAAGTACACCATAAATATGGACATATTGCATATAATTGTTCATGGGTGTATATTCAAATGATATATGTAAAAACAATCTATAGTTATAAATATAGTAATAAGGTAACTAAATATTTTAATATCATTTATGAACAGTGTATAAATGTCCAAGATTTTAGCAGAAAATCTTTGAAGAGTATTATTACATGAATGTATTTAGTATTGTGTAAGTGTAGACATGTGCAATATATATCATGTATAAATACATACCTTCATTTAATTGTGTATAAGAACACACACATTTATATAATAAGTGTATGCATGTATATACATACACACATTTGTGTGTTGATTGTGAGAGACAGGGAGAAAGAAAGGAGGTCTTTTGTTTCTATCATACTCCACAAAGTTCAGCTCTTGCAGTAGGGCATGTTTTCTATCTGCTCCTCACTGAAATTTCCAAACTTTTCCTTCCACCATCAAAATTAAGCACCTTTTAAGTCTATTTCATTACATTTTATCACTCATTACTCCCTTCTTTTTTTTATTGCTGCCATCAACTACTCACCAGTCACTAACCCTTATTCACTGATATCTTTAGCATCTGGCTTACTGTCTTCTCTACCTCTAACTCTTGTTAACAATGTTGTTGACTTTAGCCACAACAATATGATATTATCCAATAACCTGAACTGTAATTTTCTTGATATTCCAGCTCTAATGACCTTGTCTTCCCTAACACCCATTTTCTGGAGCCCACTCCCAAAGTCTTACAATGGATCTTGTACCATCTGTGACTGATCAGCCTATGGAAACTTTAAGTGTCTCATTTCTTATAACCGTCTTGTTTTGAGCAAGAACCACACTTTCTAAATAAGTTAATTTTCTCCTTTTCCAAGTAAATATTTTCCATTGTTGTCTCCCTTCTAAAAACTTCAAACCTCCCCCCCATGCTAGCACACAATGGTAGTCAGTGGATATAGATAATCCTAAAGAGGCCAATCAGGTAAGTACTACTTATTTTCCCACCACCAAGTTTCTAGCCTCCTTGCATCTGTACTGATATTTTCATCCTTTCCACTTGTTAAAGAGATTTTCCTTTCTCTCTTATGCCAATTTTTCTACTCTTTCTTCCTCATTTTGTTTGCAAGTAAAATAATCCATCATCCATCATCTGCTATCTATTCTGTTTTATTTTCTATACTTTATTAAATAAAAACATCATGTCCCTCCACTACTCATTGATAGAGTTCTCTCCCCTTGCCCAGAATTTCATCTGGACTGTTTTGCTTATCTGTGGTGTTGCCCAAACCCTCATTCCTGATTTTGAGTCCTTGGTTTTCTTGTCTTGTCAAGTTCTGTTTACTGTCTGTATTAGTCAGCCAAAGGGGTGCCTTTGCAAATATGCCAAGAATCGGTTGGTTTTTATAAAGGGTATTTATTTGGGGTAGAAGCTTACAGTTGCCAGGCCATAAAGCATAAGTTTCTTGCTTCACCAAAGTCCATTGCCACGTATTGGAGCAAGACATCTGCTGACATTTGCCAGGGTTCAGGCCTTTTGGGTTCTTTTCTTCCCGGGGCTGCATTTCTCTCTGGGCTTAGCTCCTCCACTTGCTCCACAAAGTCAGCTGTAGACTGTCAGGCGAACGGCTCACTTCTCCCTCCTGGGACATTCTCTCCAACATCAGAACTGCTTCTCAAATCTGCTCCTCAAATCTGCTCCCTCTGTCCTTTTATATTCGATTCCCCCACCCATCAAGTGGTGGGGCTCAAGGCCCTACTGATGTGGCCTAGTCAACACCCTGATCATAACTTAATCATGCCCAAATTTGTAGATCAGTTTACAAGCATGATTCAATATCGATTTTTGGAATTCATAATTACATCAAACGGCTACTCTGCCATTGTCCAGTCACTATTCTATCTCTAATTATGGAAGCACTAGTGAATTGCCCAAGATTTCCACATACTCTCCTCACAACCATTGCATAGCAGCCCTTCAAATTCATGATGAAAATCAGAGTCCAAAACATCCCACTAATATAGTAACTCCTTTCTTGCATGCTGTTTAGCCAGAAACCCCAAACTATCAAGTGATAATTATAATTTAAGATTCAATACAACCCTTATTGTTTTAAATACCACTCCTCAAACCATTTTGTGCAAGGTTATCTAATCTAGCATAAACTGAAGGCAAGGTATACAGAAACACATTCACTCAACCCGTTGGTTTACAGACCAATGCATTCTACAGATTTGGGATAAAATATCATAAATCCATCAGTATTTCAGTGCTTACAACATATGGTACAAGAAAGCACCCCACCCCCTAACAGAACCAATCCCAAGCTGACACCATAGCTGAGCCTTTAACAGGACAATATATTGTTCTCTTAGGCCAACTGCTTTCAAGTTATGGAACTCAGTGTAGGGCCAACAAATCTGGTGCTTAAGCATCAATTACCTAAATGTGTTGCTTAGGAGATGGAACTGGGACAATGAGATATGGGATCCCATGTTAGCAAATCAGGCATTTTGGAGGACCTCAGATGGTGACCTTCACCAAGGTCAGACAGAGAGGAAAGATAAAGCAATATCTGGAATATTTATGAATCCCAATAACGACTCTACCCTTCCAGAGTGTAGGGAATATGATGAAATCAGCTTGTGCTGGTAGTTATCCTCATGGGATAGTAGGAGTCTGCATTAACAGACGGGGCATTCAGAGGTGGCAGCTAGGTTGGCCTTGCTGAGGGGCAGCCCACAATGCCAAGCCCATGTAAAATTTCCTTCTTTGACATTATGTTTACTCCTTTCATAGGTTTAATGCTCAAGCTGAAGATAGTGGGAAATCCACTAGGAAAGTCATCCTGTCCACTTGATTATTGAATGCCTCCTCTCCAACAGAAATTGATAGGGAAGTCAAAGATGTGAACACTTGGTGCCCACTCCTTTAGATCAATGCCCATGCTTCATACCCAGTCCACTTTCTCTCTGATGCTTCAAACTTTCTTATTCCTGGCCCCTGACCAAAAAGAAAATCTTTCACAAGAGGTTAAGTGTCCAGGTATATCCTTACCTTGGCCATTTCTCCCTCGTTACACACTGGGCAGTCAGATACACTGCTCATATATCTGTTTATACACTTGCCCATTGGGAGGATTTCTCATTACCCTTGTCCTTGAAGCCAGTCTAAGCAGGGATGTGTTGCAGCTGAGATCCATTTTTGGTTGGAGTCAAATCTATGCATCAGGTCTGAGTTTTCCCTGCTCTGTCAACTCATTGTAGGGAAACTTCCATGAGATCAAATGTTAGTTAAAAGACAGGGATCTGTACAGCACAGGTGGAAGATATGAGTCAGAGTCATCTGCTAAAGCCCAATTACAAATAAACCATTTCTATCATTTGGAGGATTGTTGCGGTTGCTGGACGAACTTTTTGACTTGGCCCGCCTAACATTACCAGGCTTATGATCTACAGGTGTGGTTGCATAATCACGTGGACAAGCATGCAATTTCTATCAGAGTTCATTATCATGGCAGGGACTGCTTTTAAATTGTTGAATTTAGATTTTCCTCTTGAAGTTTGTGAGGAACTCTACACAGCATATTTTATTCTAACAGAATTTCCATAGCATAAGGAGTTATTCCTTTCTTGGGGAGAGGCTGTCTTTCTCTGGGCTTCGCTCATGCCTGCTATCACTCTCAATTGCCCTTACACAGGTCAGAGCAGTAGTATCCAGTGTGACATATGCTGCCTCCAAACCCAAAAGTGGTCCAAAAACCATTTGTTCATCTTTCTTAGGAAGTAAAATAAAATAATTTGTCTTTTACTTTAGGGGAATATCCTAGAATGTCTCAGACCACTGCCTGGCTAAAACCTTCACCTGAATATTTGTAGCTTCTTCTCTTACTCTCTGGAACACATACAAAACATAAATTACTATTCACTCAACCAGTGTGACAGACTGTGGAATTTCAAGATGATCAAGACTCTGCAGGCTTTATTGTGACTAAGACCAGGAGAGTTGATATAACCCCAGGGCAAGACACTGATTGTACACTGCAGTTATTTTTATTTAGAAGCAAAGTACCTTTGATTTTCTTTGTCACTGGGTATTGAAAAAATGCATTCATAAAATCAATTGCTGGGTATCAAGTGCCAGAAGCTGTGTTTCATGTGTTCCCAGAAAGATACCACAAACAGTGTAGCAGCTGATATTGGGAATACCATCATCTGCTGTGATCCATCTGGCAAGGACAAAAGAGGTAAATTAGATGCAGATATATGAGGGAACCATAATTCCTTTAAGTCTTTGAAGGTGGCAACAAACTCTGCACATTTTTCCAGGATACAGCATTCTTCAAATTTACTATATTGTCCAGGGATGGGAGATCAGTTCAAAGGACTTACAGTTGGCTATCCTGCCATATTATTTTCTCCCATATTTTATGGAAAAAAATGTAAGGACTGTGACAGGTGCTAATTATACCCATTCAACATATGTAATAGAAGCCAGGAAAATTGTCACAGTATGCAAAATGCAGATCCATTGGCCCCAATCTGAGAACCATTTGGGAAAGCACTCAATTTATGACCCAAGTCTATATGTCCTCAGTCTATCAAAAGGGCCCCAATGATGTCTGAGCACTCTGGTATCTGTAACAACCTACACTCTTTGTCCACCAGCCCTCAAAATTCTGTATATTCCTCTATCCCAAGATACAGTCAACCTGTTACATAGTGTGGTAGGTTGTGGCTTTTATGGACCTCACAAAATCACATCCTTATTGCTAATCCTTTCCTGTGTGTATAAGTCTATCATAGTTGGGACCTTTTTTGATTAGATTACTTCTGTAGGGTGTAACCCAGGATGGGTCTTAATTCTCTTACTGGAGTCCTTTATAAATAGGATGAGTATGGAAGACAGACGCACAAAAGGAAAAGACACAAAGACAGAGAGAAACCCATGGAAGATGAGAGAGGAGCCACGGAAACCAGAAAGCTGAAAGCAACATGTACCACCATGTGTTTTGCCATGTGACAGAGGCAAGCCAGTCTTCAGGGACAGAGTATCACCTGATGCTTTGATTTGGACATTTTCATGGCTTCCGAAGTGTAAGCTTATAAGCTAATGAATCCCCATTGTAAAAGCCAACCCATTTCTGGTATATTGCTTTCAGCAGCTGTAAGCAAACTAAAACACATGGTGATAGGTATCTTTGGTAAGGAGGTGGCTGGATAGGGACATTGTCTATTTTATGTACATGGGGTGAAATTAAAGGGTCATTCCTCAAGGGAAATGGTCTTCCCCTTTAATCACTGAGTTCTGTGTTTGAAACTGACTCAGCTCTGGCAACTGCTAGGGGCATGTGATTTTCCCTTGTGGTTGACACCAGCTTTCTCTTCTCTAGCTATTCATTGCTTAGTTTGTTTACACAATTTAAGCAACACTTCAGTCAGCTGCATATCTTTCTTTCCCCTAGAAAGTGAATCATAAAAAACATTTGGGATTTATCTAGGTAATGTGAGTGGATAAGAGAACTGGAAAGAGGAAGTAGCATGGGAATTAAAAGGATAGATGGTAAGTTCTGTAAGCTTGAAAGATTTTCATTTGCTGTATATTGGCATATGATAAGGTTTGGAAAAGTAAACAGATAACAGGACTGCAACTGTAAACAGAAAATAGGAACAAAAGGAAAATCAGGGAGGCTCTATAGCTTAGCTCAAAGAGAGTGAGGAAGCCATTCTAAGACATAGTCAGTGTACCTGGTCTCTTGATGGATCTGAGTAATTGTTCCCTGAAAATGGCATTCACCGGTCAGATGAACATGGGAAGAATTGGAATAGACAAAATTAAAGTGAAACAATTCAAAGTTAACTTCATTACTTCTCAGTTCTCTAACATGCAAAAATACATGTGACCTTTCAAAAAGGGTTGTTGTAAGCCACAACCCTGCAAAGTTACCTCATAACTCTTTGTGTTTTTATTTTACTTGGACCAAATATTAAGATATCTCATGACATTCATGGTCTGAAGAGTGGTTTGGAAAGTTGTAGCATGTTGAAAGAGTTGGTTGGATTGTCTTCAAGTCACAGTGTCTGGGCAACTGTTGTACACAAAGGTCCGGTGAACAGGTTAGATCAGGTGAACCCAAGTCACCTTTCCTGCACTTATATTCTACATAATAGTATGACTAAGTTTTCTTTCTTCTAGAAAACTTCTTGTTATCCAGGCTTCATTTTGCTTTATCCCTGAGGCTAAACTACAGCACGTGGGTTGTTATGCCACATATAGTTCTATATTTTATTCAGTCATCCATTGTTGCTGTCTAGATGTGAATCCTGTCTATTTCTCTAAATAGAAAGGGTTTTGTCTTTCTGAAGGCCAGGGCATTGTCTTCACTGAACAGATGTGACTACTTGAATATGAACTTCATTTACAAAGGGAATTTTCAAGTGAATATGTTATTAGCCTCATGTTAAAATAACTGTCTTTGTCAGCAGCATTTGGATAAAAGGTTCCAGCTGCATTGTTTATTTTCTCTGTCATCTTTATCTTATAATTTTTTGAAATCTGTTTTTGCACTCAGGACTTGGGGACACCCATACAGTTGTTTGTTTAAACATCTAACTATTGATAGGTGACATAATTCTAACATCTCTAAGTATCCCCAACGGCCTGCCAAAGACCTTTGTATCCTCACCATTAGACTCTTTCACTTAAGATTCAAATCCAGAAGGTCCCTTACAATAAGAAGGTATTGTGGGAGGGAATCCCATTGACACTATAATGATGACAGCAAGGCTAATTTTCAGATGAACTCATACTTCTTTTCAGTTTCCTAGCCTGGTTGCATACTCTTTCCTTTTGACACTTGTAGTGCTATGCTTGTGTGCTGCAGAATATACATGGACCCTAAACCCTGGCAGATCTGAGCCCAGTTCTGCCTCTTACATTTACTGGCTGAGCGACATCATCAGGACATTTGACCTCTCTGAGAAAATATCAGCTTTCTTATCTGGTAAAAACGGAAATAACAATAATGGAACCTCTCAAGATTGCCCTGTGTATTCAGTGAGGCGACCCATGTAAGTGCACAACACAGACTTAGAAAAAAATACAATAATTGTTGCCATTTTTACTGTTGCCATATTGTTAGACAATCTATATTTTGGAAATATTCCTATAACTAATAAGACATTTTATATCCAAAAATGATTATTTGTTTATAAAACTAAATAGGAAAGACAAATCCATGTGTCCAACATTAGAATGAATATTCATGATGAGATGGTAGGTAAGTATTAAATTTATGCTTATTTATGCTTCTAAATCCTTTGAAATAGCATGATAATGTGGTTCTGCTTCAAAGTTAAATAAACAAAACAGAAAGTAAGACTTAATATGCAGTATGATATAAACTAAGTATAAACTACTTCTCCATACATACAAACATGACAGGTATAAGATGATGGCAGTGTTTAGGGTAATGGCATATGGCATGAAGGCTTGGCTGGCAGCACTGGCATGTGAGAAGCACCAGAGACTGGTTTACCTGGGCATTTGCCTATCAGCATGATAAGGAAGCACATTAAGGACAAAGGAAGGGAGTAATGAAGATGGCAGCCTCAGCTTAATAGCTGGGAACCTTGGTTTCCAATCCCTTAACCCTTTAAACCATCTTGGGTAGGCCAGTGTTTTCTCAGGGCCTGCTAAGCATTATACAAGCCACATATTTTACCTCCACTTCTCTCTAACAGTCCTGCAAGGTAGCTGTCATTACTATCACCTTAAAGTTCAGGCTCAGAAGTCAGGAACATGTGTAGGTTTGGACTGCCAGTATTTCGTGGAGCTGGGGTTTGCACATGATTTTGCCAGTTTCTAAAACTCGTGCCTCCTTTAAACCATGTGCTTCTGACTACAAATATGGGCA
>PVKH010026043.1:0-13315 GCA_004027955.1 Chaetophractus vellerosus | reverse complement strand
TACCATAAAAGGCACTTTCTCACCCAAAGTCATTTGTGTCTGCGAGGGTTCAGTGTTCCTTCTTCCTCTTAAGGCTCTGTGGTCCCAGCTTCTTCCAGTCTCAGCTGTGGGCTGGCATAAGGCGTCTCTCCCCAGAGCTCAGCTGCTCTGTTCTCTTCACAAGGCCAGCTGTAGACTATCAGGCTCATCTTTCTTTCCTGGCTGCAGGATCCTCTGTGTATCTTTGTGTGTCTGCTTCTGTGTAAGAGTCTGTTTTATCAGCCCAAGGGGGCGGGGACTGAGTCGCACTGTAATGACGTGATTTAATCAAAGTCCTAATCTTAACATAATCTAATCAGACAACTCAGCTGAATCGAATACAGTCACAGGGTATCATGCCCAGAGGAACAGACCAGTTTACAAACAATCAAATATCTTTTTTGGAATTCATAAATAATATCAAACTGCCTGTGAGCTGATTGAGAGAAAAACCTGGAAATCCGGGACAGCTTCCTGCCTCTGCAGACGCTCTCGGCCCTCTGTGGACCTCTCAGGGCTAGGCCTGTAGGCTGGGGGCTGCGCCTCCTCCCATCTCATGTCCCACCCAGGCCTCCCACCCCTGCCCTGTGGGTGCCTCTGCCTCCAGGCCTGCTCCTTTCCAGCCCGTCCTCCAAGAGCTGCTGTGTCATGGCACTGCCCTCCTTAAAACTGGACGCCGTGACGAGCGGCAGTGGTGTGGTGTGGCACTTACCGAGCAGCAGGCCTGCCTGCCGTTGGCGTGTGTTTTCATTTCGCTGTTACCACAATCTGTAGTAGCCAAAGGGGTGCTGATGCAAAGTACCAGAAACCCATTGGCCTTTCTAAAGGGCATTTATTTGGGGTAGAAGCTTACAGTTACAAGGCCATAAAAACGTTACTTCCCTCACCAAAGTCTGTTGCCATGAGTTGGAGCAAGATGTCTGCTAGCATCTGCCACGGTTCCGGCTGCCTGGGTTCTTCTCTTCCTGGGGCTCATTTCTCTCTGAGCTAAGCTGCTCTGCTCGCTGCACAAGGCCAGCTGTAGACTATCAGGTGAACGTCTCTTTCTCTCCCTAGGGCTTCTGCCTTGTCTAAGGAGCCATCTCTAGTCCTCTGTTGTCTTCTCCTGTGTCTTTATTTCCCAGGCTCCAGCTCAAAACTCCCACCTCCCTTCTCTGCGGTGCAGTTTCTCTGTGAGCCCCTCCTCACCAAGGGGGCAGGGGCTCAATGTCCTACTGATGTGGCCAATCAAAGCCTTAGTCATTATTTAATCAAGTCAAAATAAAACCTCTGTATCCAGTTCACTCATATGCCCAGAGGAAAAGACCAGTTTACAAACATAATCCAATATTTCTTTTTGAAATTCATCAATATCAAACTGCTATAATAAATAAAAGTGAAACCTCTGAATTTAATACAATCAGAGGGCATCACGAGCCAAGACGAACAGACCAGTTTGCAGACAGAATCAGTATTTCTTTTTGGAGTTTATCAATAATATCAGGGGGCTGGCTGTAGCCCAGTGGATAGGGCGCCGGTTCACCACATGGGAGGCCCCGGGTTCGGTTCCCGGGGACCTCTCCAAAGCAGGCAGACCGCCTTGAGAAGGGCAAGCCTCCATGGGTGGGGCAGAGCCACCACGGGCAGGACAAGTCACCCGTGAACAGAGCAGATCCACCCGTGAACGGAAGTGGAGCCGCCTGTGAACGGAAGCAGACCTGCCCGCGAACAGAGCAGAGCCGCCTGCGTGGTGACCTGGCTTGGCGCGTCGCCGCAACGGGGGGAGACAGAGCAGACACAGAAGAACGCAAAGAAATGAGCACAGCAAGAGCAAGCAGAAAGGGGGGGATATGTAACAACAAAAAAAATCAAACTGCCACACAATCCCATGTAGCAGGGACTGTTGTTCCAGTTGTTCAGGTGAGGACGTGAGGCTCAAGGATTGAGTGACTGTGTCCAAGACCTCTGCGCTAGAGAGCGCCCTGCTCACCAAGCCCACCGGCAGAGCTGTGCGTTCCGTGGCTCTGGGTCCTGTTGTGTCTTTGTGGGCTGGCCCTGCCTGCGCCCCTGCTGCTTCCCTGGGGATCCTGCCTATGTGCTGGTCTCGTCCTTAGTCACTTGTGTCCGCACACACTTGACTCCAGCCACCCTCTTGGGCCTGGGTCTCCAGGGCCCGCTGCCCTGGCGGGGCGCTCCTCTTTAATGCCTCGCTCGTGCGTCCCTTCTTGAGCCTCTTAAATGTTGTCTTGTGTCCAGCACTGTGCCTAGTACGTGCTGATGCTGAGTGAAACGCTTGTCCTGATACATAAACCACTGAAGTCACTATTCAAAATGGAAAACGGGTTTGATTCCTGTTATTGCTGCTTAAGAAATACATATCTTACACTTACCAGCTTTATGTTTTCTAGATTGGACACTACTTTCCTTTCTGTTGTTTGTCTGGAGAGCTAACAAATCAAATTAATGCAGGGTAGCCAGATGGTAAAAATCAAAGAAAACTAAATGATAGCATTCTTCAGTATAACATGAAATACCCTAAAAAGATAGAGGAAAGCAGTGCCAGCTTCATCAGTGTGGCAGTGAATGCTCAGGTTATCAGTAGCGAAAAGGAGGAAAACTGCTAAAAGTTTTCCCCTCGAACAGAGACAACTAAATGAAAGGGACAGTGTGTGGTGATATTTTAGGAACATTATTATTCAGCTGAGACCCTTCAGAATAGTTTTTCAATTTTCAAATGAAAGTTGGTTTTTAAAAATAAAATTTTCAAGCAGGGAGAATCTTAAATGCTTCTGGTTCAGTTTCTTTAAGTATGAAGAAATTGAGTTCTTTTGTATAGGATTTAGAAGAAAATGGTGTTTGTGGTAGAAAATGGTTCTGTTTTGTTTTGTTTTGTTTTCCTTCCTCTTTCCCCTATCATAAATAACATCCTCTTTATTGTGATTCTCTTTGTGTAGTTTTGGTAATTTTTGAAGTCATTCCTTGTTATTGGGCATATAGAAATTAATTGCGTAAGTAAAAAAAGAAATATTTGGTGGAAAACTGTCAACCACCTGATTTTCCTTTTAGGGTAGAGAGGGAAAATGTTCCACAAGCTTATTGAAGCCATCCTCCATAGGTGTCTTATTTTAGAAGTATGACTGAGAGGGTGCTCTTTAAACTACTTGAAGATGCCTGGCCAGTGGAGATCACCCTGGGCAGTTTTAACTGAGAGGGAGGGATAGAAATCAAGAAAAGTCTGTTCCTGGTCCTGGCTTTGGCACCGCCCAGCAGTGTGACCTTTGTGAAGGTCACAGTCCTGAGTCTCGCTCGTCTTTTGCCCTCTGTCTTTCTCACTGCAGTTTCGCCAGGTCCAGATGCAGGCCTGTGGGAATGCCTGCCTGGCCGTTACTGAAATGCTCTGTACTTTTTCCTCTCTTCCTCCTCCAAGACTGGTCCTGTCTGCTTCCTGCAGCGCTCCCTTTTTTAAGTTTTCCCTCCAGAGCGTGGCTCCTGCCTCCAGCCCTTCCATGTTCCTCCCGTGCTCGCCCCGTGCCCGCTGCCGTAGGCAGAGTGTGGCCTGTCACTGCAGGCCTTTCACAGTGGGCCCCAGACTCCTGTGTGTGTTGGTGGTGCCTTGCACGGCTCCTTCCACTGACCACATGTGGACCTTCTGGCACTGCCTTGCATCTAGTGCTCGGTGTCTTAGAAATGCTTCTAGAACCCGTCTTGTGCCGAGGCTTGGGCACCCTCATTAAAAGTGGCAGGCTGCAGCTTGCCCGTAGTACAGTAAAATGCGTGATGTCGTTACGACAGAGAAGCCGGAAGGGGTGCTGGAGCTCAGGTAGCTGGTATGAGTGGAAGAGAGGCCTTTGGGCTTTGCGCTGCTGTACATTAAGTCTAGCTTGCTTAACCCGGACCTTAGATTAATGCAGTTGGGTTTTTTATGTCTCCGTAGACGTAGAGGGTTTTGATACTTCTCTCTTGGTAGGGCTCCCTATTCAGTGGATGGAATCTTCCATTAATTCTCTGGGCTTGCCTTGTAAACTTGCCACCATGTTAGTAAACGATGTACTTCCTCTCCTCTCCCCACCTCTGTGTTACCTACCCTCTGTCCATGCCTTCAGTTATCTTTATAGTTTGGGGGAAATTAAAATTAATGATTGTCTACTTATTTTTATGGGGCTTTTATTCCAGAGAAAGGATATATAAAGACTCTCAGATCATAACAAGGTTAAAGTATATCTCGGATGTATTGGTTAGCTAGTGCTGTATAACAAACAGCCAGCAAATTCCATTAACAAATGAGATAAGCCTTATATTCTCCCAGCTGTGTGGATTCGTTGGGGTATGGCTGGTCTAGGCTGGGCTCCACTGGCGACTGCTTTGGCCTACAGCAGCTGGGGTGCTTCTCCTCACTGCAGGGTGGGCTGGGGTGGTGCTGTTTCATGGGTCCTTCCTCCTCCTCGAGCCAGTGGGCGAGCCAGGCATGCTGTTCTCATAGTGGCCGTCAGAGGGCAGCTGGACACCACGATGCCTCTCAGGCTAGGCCCTGAACTGGCACACCTGAACTCCTGCCCCGTCCCATTGGCCAAGTCCAGATTCAAAGACAGGAAAAAGGGTATTTCCCTTAGGAGGCTGTAGTATGGGTTTCACTGCACTTTGGCGAAGAATCCAGGCTACCACAAAGGAAGGGGGAAAGGTGGAGCTGGAAGGAAGCTAAAAATACGCCATAATTGATGGGCAGTTAGTAAACATAAGGCTCCCTCTATGCACAGCACACGAGTTATCCTTTTTCCTACCAGCAGGATGCATGTGTTGAACCAGAGTGTAAGTGACATGAAAGGCAGGGAGGCTTCATTGCTTTGACGAGGGGCAAAGAAGAAGAGCTTCCTTCTGTGTTTCCTGTGTCTCACTCCCTTTCTTTCATGGGAGGGAACTCCTTGAAGAGTGAAAGACTGAAAACCCAGGAGCAAAGGCCAGGTGGAGGCTGTAATGCTGGGAGCTGCTGCAGGGACTTGTCTGTTGAAGTCTGAATTTATTAGAAACAGTTTACTGCATAACAAATAATTATATAGGCATACAACTCACTTTCATATATGCAACAAACAGAAAAGGAAATTAAAAGATACCTTTGGCTGACTAATACAGAATTTGGTACCAGAGAGTGGGGAGGTGCTTTTGCAATTACCAAAATGCTGGAAGGGTTTTATAAATGGGTGAGGGATACTTTTTGGAGGAAGTGAGACACTTGATAGAAAAGGCCTGGAGTGCTTTGAAGAAACGGTAGGAATATGTATGCTAAAGAGACCTTTTTATGATGCCTTAGAAGTAAAGGAGGAAACTATTATTGGAAACTGGAAGAAAGGTGATCCGTGTTTTAAAGTGGCAGAGAACTTAGCAAGATTGACTCCTGATGTTTTATGGAAGGCAGAATTTGAAAATGGCAACCCTGGGCATTTAGCTGAAGAACTTTCCAAAGTAAACTCTGGGAATGCGGCTTGCCTTCTCCTTGCAACTTATAGTAAAATGAGAGACGAGAGAGGTAAGCTGAGAACTGAATTGTTGGGCACAAAGAAACCAGAAACTGATTCTGGAAATTCCAAGCCTCTGGAAATCAAGTCCCCAGACAATAATGCCCCATTTGAGGAATTACCCAAACTTGGAACTTGTAAATCAGGATTGAAAGTGCAGTTACCTAGGAAAAACTTGTGGAAAGTCTTACTGTCTGATGGCTTAGACCCCTCCTTCCTGCATTCTAAAGCAACAAGCTTTTTGAGAGCACTGTATGAACAAAACCACTGTCAGCCTGGACTAAGAAGAATATGGAGGGGAGATATGGAAGGCAAACAGCTTTAAGAGGAAAACCATGGAAGCTGAGGTCTGGAATTAAATATCTCCTGGGCTAAGAGAGGAGCCCCACCCATGTGTATGGAGAGAGTGGGTTTGCCCTGGCATTTGAAGAGGCTGGATGTTCTCCCCTGCTGTTCAGGGAAAGTTTTGCCGCCCCAGGCTACAGAGAGGGTGGAGCACATTCCCCAAGGGTGAGGGTGGCACCCCATAGGTCAGAGGGGTGGGCCTGCCCCCATGGATGAGGGAAGGCCAGGTCACCAACGCGTTGCTCTCAGAGGATTGGGCCTGTAGGCCAGAGAGTAGGGAGAACATTGCTGTGCCCTCACTGTGCTAAGGGGGCTGAGACTGCCTTAGATGTAGGGGAGGGAGTGGCCATCATCCCAGCGTTCTTGGAGGCTGAGGGCTGGAGCTTGGTCGCCACCCAGAAGCTTGATGAGGATGGAACCAAGAAAATGGCTGTTGGGCAAATCCGTGGAAAGGGTGGGTCCTCATGAGGCCCCAGGGAGGAGAAACCATCATCTTGAGAATGACTGTCAGGCTTTGACATCTAATGAAGTGGGGGGCGGATGTGGCTCAAATGGTTGGGCGTCCATCTCCCATATGGAGGAACCTGGGTTCGATCCCCAGGACCTCCCGGTAAAAATTAAAATATATATATATAGAAGGCACATGGGCCACCAGGCCCCGTGTGCGGATGTGCTGTCAGGCTCCGCTGAGCCATGCAGCAAGATGATGGCGTAACAGGAGACTGACACAAGGGAGAGCCAAGGTGAGATGCGCCAAAAAACCAGGAGCCAGGTAGGACGCCTCTCTCCCACATCGGAGGTTCCAAGGATTGAATCCCGGTGAAGACAGGAGGAGAAGGATGAGAAGAGACGGCGGAAAACAGACACAGAGAGTTGCCCAGTGAATGGACACAAAAACAGCAAAAATGGGGGAGGGGGGGTAAAAATGATAAAAGTCAATAAATAAATCAATCTTAGAAAGAAAGAGAGAGAGAGAGAGAGAGAGAAATCTAATGAAGTATGCTTCAGGTTTCCTGCACTGTAGAGGACCCATGACTCATGTTTCCCTCCCAGTTTCTCCTTATGGTAATACAAATGTTTGTCCTTTGTCCATTTGTATATTGGAAGCAGGTAAATGGTTTTGTAAGTTTCAGAGGTTTACAGCCAGAGGGGACTTTGTTCTTTAAACTGATTGTGATATGATATTGTACTTACCATTGTTGCTGATTGAAGTTGTTGTTTTTTTAATATTTTAATATCTTTTTGGAATTTAGAGGGTGGAATGTGGCAGTTTGGTATTGTTTATGAATTCCAAAAATAGATATTGGATTGTGTTTGTAAACTGGTCTGTTCCTCTGGGCATATTAGATTGTATTAGATGCAGAGGTTTCACTTTTATTAAATCAAGATTAGGGCTTTTATTTGACCACATCCTTAGTGTGACTTGGTTTGGGTGCTCCCCCCACCTTTGTGGCCTATGTTCAATCAAAGATGGGGAAGTAAATACACAGAGAGGGAGAATACAGAGTTTAGCTTTGGACGCTGGAGCCCTGGGGAGAGAGAGTCAAGCTTTCGCCTGATAGTTCGCAGCTGAAGAGGAACGAGCCCCAGCAGCTGAGAAAGCCCAGAAAGAAATGAGCCCCAGGGAGAGAGATGAGCCTTATGCCAGCCTACTGTGATCTTGGAAGAAGCTGGGCCATGGAGCCTTCAGAGGAAGAGGGAGGCTGAGCCCTCGCAGAGACCGGCAGCCGTCTCGCTCCAACACGTGGCAGCAGACTTTGGTGAGGGAAGTAACTTACTCTTTATGGCCTTGTGACTGTAAGCTTCTACCTCAAATAATACCCTTTATAAACGCGGTGCCTTTAGTCCTCAGAAGGTCTTCGCTTCCTGTGGATTTGGAGGCTGTCTTTTCCAGCTGATTCTAAAAGGCATATGAAAAGCCAAAGGGCCAAAAGTAGCCACAATGCTCCTAGAGAAACAAAGGGGGCCTTGATTAAATCTGATTCCAGCAAACTAGAATAAAGAAAACAAGCCAATTAAGGGAGTACAGATGTGACTAGATATGTGATGGTATCACACTGACAGAGCTGTTGTCACATTTTATAAGTATATGTGGCAGCTGGAAGCTTCTTTGGGCCCCAGAAAATCCTGTTCTAAAACTAATCCTAAAAACAAAAACAAAAACAAAAAAAAAACACTAAAAGCGAATCCGTTCCTGTGTGTGTAAACCTATGGTAGGCAGGACCTTTTGATTAAATTACTTCCCTTAGGGACCCAGGGTGGGTCTCAGTCCTCTTACTGGAGTCCTTTATAAACAGAGGAATAAAGAGCTGCAGGCACAGAAGAAAGCTGCAGAGCTAGAGAGGCCCCAAGAAGCTGAGAAAGAAGCCACTTTAGCCTGAAGCCAGAAGCCACATGGCCCGAGGAGAGCCCATGCTGCCATTTGTGCCCTGCCAGGGGCCTGAGTGCCCACGGCTGCAGCTCGGGGAGAAGGACCTTCTGATGATGCCTTGATTTGGACACTTTAACAGCCTCAGAACTGTATGCTTTTAACCTAATAAATTCCTGTTGTAAAAGCCAACCCATTTCTAGTAAATTGCTCCCAGTAGCTTTTAGCGAAATAAAACAGCAGATATTGTGGTTGTTGGAAACAGGATTTCTTGGTAGAGATTCATACTGAAATATTTATCTGTGATGTCTAAAATTTACTTCCAAACAACCCAGTTTGGGCAATGGTGGCCGTTTGGTGGTGACATGGGTAAAAGTTTAAATGAAAAAGTGGCCGTGAGTTGGTGATTCTTGTAGTTGGGGTCCATAGGTTTATTTGTTTTTTCCATATTTTGTTTTTATTTGAAGTTTCCTGTAATTAAGTTCTTTTTTTTTTTTTTAAAGATTTTTTAAAATTTATTTATTACATATCCCCCCCCCTTCTGCTTGCTCTTGCTGTGTGTCCTTTCTTCTGTGTTTTTCTATGTCTGCTCCTTGTCTCCCCCAGTCTTTTGCGGCGACGCACCGAGTCGGCCCTCCGCGGTGGCGGCTCGCTCTGTTCGAGGGTGGCTCCATTCCGTTTTCACGGGCGGCTCCGCTCCGTGTTTTGCGGGCAGCAGTCCTCCATGTTTTTGCGGGCTTTGCAGGCAGCAGCTCCGCTTTTCACGGGTGACTTTGCCATGCCCGTGGGGGCTCCCCCTGCCCATGGCGGCTTTTTGCCTTGCCCACGCCGGCTTTTGCCCCGCCCACGGCGGCTTGCCTTTCTCAAGGCCGTCTGCCCGCTCGGAGAGGTCCCCAGGAACCGAACCCAGGGCCTCCCATGTGGTACCCCAGCGCGCTCTTTATCCACTGAGCTATCTAGCCGGGCCCTGTAATTAAGTTCTTACAAATAAAGTGTTTAGGATCTAATAAAGGAGAATATTTTCATGACCTCAGGGTAAGGAAAGATTTCTTAAGCAGGATACATAAATGAAAAGATCAACTGTGGATATATTAAAATTAAAAATTTCATTTAATCAAAAGATACCTTCAAGAGTAAAAAGGTACTCCACAGAGAGAGAATATGACAAAAAAATATTCTTGTACCCAGAACATTTAAAGAATTTGTTCAACTCAAAAGAAAATATCAATCAGCCCACCTTAACACTTGGAATAAGCTTGAATAGGTTATTCACAAAGGGAAGAGCCAAATAGAAAAATTAGTACAATGTAAATGAGGATTCCCAGAAATGGTGTAACCCTTTAGGAAAGCAGTTTGTTATCTAGTAAGTTGAAGGTACACCAATATTACATATTCATACCGTAAGCAATGCGTGTGCCTTCCAGGATGCGTAGATACAAATGTCTGGTGGCCTTATTTGGAATAGCCGAAAACGGCAGCAGCCCAGAGCCACCGGCGGTGCTGTGGGTAGTGAATCAAGGTTTGCGGCACCAGAAAAGACTGAACTCGGCTCCTTGCAGCATGGATGACTTTACAATATTGAGTAAACGAAGTGAGACTCAAAATGATGCGTGATTCTATTTACATATGGATTTTTAAGTCAGGCAGAGATAAACGCTGGCGCTGCGGAGTGCACACGAGGAGGTAAAATGAGCCGGTAGGCGTGCAGGGACCTATGTGCAGAGCGCCCTGGGTTCCGCCTGTGTGGGGTGACGGGCTGGTGTTTGCTTTGACTCATTAATTTGTACACTTAGGTTCTGGATCTTTTCTACATTTTTTGAATAACAAAAGTATTTTTAAACTGTGAATAAGTTGAAAAACTGGTTTCTAAAGAAATATAATGCAGGGAACAGAAGTTCATTTTTTGATAAATGTCCCACTTAGTAAAACCGCCATTAGCATTCTCTGGGAGTCTTGAGGAGATAATGCTTCCGTAAAATGAAAGCAGGGCGCCCTTGAAAAGGACCTCATGGAGAATAAGAAAGAATTCTTGGAACTTGAAGTGACTGCCAGAAAAACAAAAATTCAGTAGTCTTAGAAGATTGTCAGAATTTCTCCAAACATGAAATTTCAAGTAAAACAGAGGAAAGATGAGAAAGGATACCAGTCGAGGACTTGAACGTATTAAAAAAAGGTGTTCCGAAAGAGAAAATGAAGGAAAGGAGCTTACCAAGTAAGTGTTGGAAGGAAATTCCCACGCACAGTGAGTCTTCACGTGCCAGAGTGGGTGAGGCGCTGAGAAGGGCGGTGGGAGGCAGCCCGGTCTCGAGAGGTACTGTCGTCTTTCTGGATACGGGGTCAGAGACTGATCTGAAACACTGTCATGGAAGGAAAACAACAAAAGAGATCTCACCTACAAAGAAGTGGGACGCAGGCCAATGTCAGACTTTGTTTTCAACACTGGATGCCAGAGGATGGTGGAAAGCCTTCAGCGTTTTGAGTGAAAATTGTTTTGACTTTCCATACCTGACCAAATTATCAGTCATGTTGAAGGGTAGTCTTTTTCAGTTGTGTGAGTATTTGATAAATTTCTTTCATTAATCCTTTTTGCAAAAGTTCTTTGAGGTTATTCTTCCTCAAAAATGATGAAAATGAAGAAGATACTGTGGAGTATAAGACCTGGGGAAATTGCTTCAGAGTTAAGAGAATGAAAATTATAGGAAGAAGCTGTGCAGCAGTGGTTAAAGGAAAGATGTTAGTGATTGTAAAAAAAAGGGGGGGGGTATTTTCATATAGAAAAATGGAATGCATTCCAAGCAATAGCTAGAGGAATAAGAAAATGAAAACGTTGGAGGTATGGCAAAGTACACAATTATGTTTTTTCTACCAACCAGAAAAAGGAAGGGAGCCCACTCCAAAAGAACATGCACATACATGCCCTCAAAACTGTAAGAAAGTCACAAACCAATTGGGAAGCAAAGTAAGGTGCTATAATTTTGAGGTGAAGGGTAAAAAATGTCATTAGTTATTAGCAAAATGCAAATTAAAGGCACAATGCAATATCAATTATATCTACTAAAATAACTTAAGATGACACCAAATGTTAGTGCGGTTGAGAAGCAACTGGAAATTTTATACATCGATGATGGGAATGTAAAATGGTGCAACCATTTAAAAATAATTTGGCAGTATCTTATAAAGCTAAACATAAGTCTATCCTGTGTTCCCATAATTCCATTCCTAGGTACTTATCCCAAAGAAATGAAAATATATGTCCACAAAAAGGCTTATAGCAACGTCGTTCATAATAGCCCAAAACTGGAGATATCCCAAATGTACATGAATCAAGAATGGTGCTCCTCGGTGAAAACCTGGTGGGGGCAACCGCGTGCCTGGTTCTCAGAAGCGTTGGAGCAAAGTAGACGTAGAAGAGGTCCACGCTGCTCTCGCGTTTTCTGTGACGTTCGGACTTGCTAGAGTGGTTGGTTACTCAGTGACTTGTAGACTTAAAGTCTGTGCATTTTGCACCATGTAAATGCCCCCTCAAATTAAAAGCAAACAAACAAAAAGCCTCCTGTAGGATAAAGGGAGGCCCTTTATGGTCTGGCACTTCCAACTCCGTCTCTTCGCACAATGTGTGTGCGCGCTTGGTGTGCGTGTGTTTTTTTTCCCAGTCTTTGAGGTTTTGGATATATCTTTCAAGGCCCGGCCCCAAATAAGTTTTTGGTAATGTCTTTTCCTAGTTTATTGGCAGAACTATTTTTTTCCTCTTGAGTCTGGGATGACATCGTATATATTTAAATTCTGTATTTAGTTACCAATTTGTCTTCCCCATTTAGAATGAACGTTTTTTGACCTCTGGTATAAACCAAGGTAAGCAAAATTGCCTTTTCAACATCTCATTAGCTCAAAAGGTAAATTTTGTTTTCAGCATTTCCACTCATACTTTCTTTGGCAGACAAGGGCCAGATAGTAGATATTTTCGTCTCTGTGAGCCACACATGGTCTCTGTTGCATTTTTTAAACAACCCTTTAAGGATATAAAAACCATTCGTAGGTTTCATGCTGTCCAAAATCAGGCGGATTTGGCCCAGGCACTGTAGTTTGCCACGTCCTGCTACTGTAATCGTTTCAGTTGCAAACAAAATAAAGTGTTCTGTCAGTGTTTGGAGTAAGCAGTACCTACAGCTCTTTTAAAAATCGAAATTTTGCACAAGATAGCCAAACAGTATCAGTAATTAGATATAACTTTATTTTTAAATTAAAAATTTGTTTTCTTGTAATGATCATAATTTAATATGGCTTATTTTGTGGTATGCCATCAAAGCAGGCAGTGCTATCCACTAATTTAGGAAAACGAGTTTGGTGTGTCCATCAGGCCCTGCAGGAAGCCCGCCTCTCACGTAGGTGTCCCCCCCACCCAGGGCACAGCACCCCAGGCCTGGCCACCAGGGCCCCTTCGGCCCCCCTGCAGCCCCGACCTTGCTTAGCCTCTCCTTTGGCTTCAGGGGTGACTTGAAGGGGGGAGGGAGCCATTAGCATCTTCTCAGTTGAGCAAGCCCAGCTCAGCTGGCACATCTGGTGGCAAGTAAAAGGCGAAAGCCTGTTCATTTTTAAAAAATTCCTCAAGCTTCTTGAAAGCAACATCTTCTTTTTCACTCTTTCATAGAGACAGCCATGATCCATTGTCTCCTTAGAATTACTGTTTTGCCATTTCCAGTGGACTGTAGAGACCTGGCCGCCATGTAGGACCCTTCGCCCTCCCCCTCCCCAGCTCAAGAACAGAAGTGGCTTGTTGGGGACAGTGGTCCACCTTCCTCTCGCTGTTCTCCACTCCTCTGGTTCACTTGGCTTCTGTTTGAAGAACTCCCGTTAGCAGTTCTTCTGGAGCAGGTCTGCTGGCAAAGGATTCTTTCATTTTTCCTTCATCTGAGGTTGTTTTCATTTCACCTGCACCGGATATAGAATTGGGAGCTGGCGATTCTTTTCCTTTGCATGTGAAAATGCAGTTCGTTCTTCTGGCCTTCGTGGTCTCTTGAGAGAGCTGCGGCCCCTTGCATGTTTCTCCCTGTAAGTAATACATCGCTTTCCTCAGGTTGCTTTCAAGACTGTTTTG
>PVKH010026042.1:0-13295 GCA_004027955.1 Chaetophractus vellerosus | reverse complement strand
TTTTTTTTTTTAAGTAATAGTCCTTCTAGTGGGTATGAGGTGTGTATTAGTCAGCCAAAGGGGTGCTGATGCAAAATACCAGAAATCAGTTGGTTTTTATGAAGGGTATTTATTTGAGGTAGACGCTTACAGTTACCAGGCCATAAAGCATTAAGTTTCTTCCCTCACCAAAGTCTTTTGCTATGTTTTGGAGCAAGATGGCTGCCGGCGTCTGTGAGGGTTCAGGCTTTCTGGTTTCTTCTCTTTCTGGGGCTTGCTTCTCTCCAGGCTCAGCTCCTCTGTTTTCTTACAAGGTCAGCTGTGGACTATGAGGCTTTCTAGGCTTTGCCTCTCTCCACAAGGCCAGCTGTAGACTATCAAGCGACGGGCTCTGTATCTCTCCCCAGGACTCGATTCTCTCCAGGCTCAGCTGCTCTGCTCCTCTGTGTGTTTACTTCCTGGGCTCCATCTCAAAACTCTCAACTCTGTCTTTTGCCATGTCTTTTATCTGTGAATCCCCACCCACCAAGGGGGGGAGGGCTTGAGGTGGACTCTTTAGTTTGTGACTGTGAGCTTCTACCCCAAACGCCAAACTGCTACAAGGTGGTACTTTAATAACCTTTGACAGTAAATTTTCAGAATTTCACTGGCTTTATGAGTGTTATTTAGATTCAGATTTATCAGAACCTTTTCTTCTTTTTTCCCCCTTCTTTTTCTCTCTAGACCTCTTACTGAGGAAGAAATTGTTGACCTAAGAGAGAGGCATTATGATTCTATTGCTGAAAAACAGAAAGACCTTGATATGAAAATTCAAAAAGAGGTAAAGAGTCTTTTACGTTGCTTAAATATATGTTATCATAAAGCATCTATTTATAGGGAAGAATTGTCATTAAATCACATATTGTGTACAATCATTGGACCTATGTTTAGATGTGTACAGATGAAAGTGATTGTTAAAGTAATAAACATTATTCCAGTCAATTATAATGTTTTCGTTTGGCTCAATTTATCAGAGATTATATTCTACAAAAAAAAAAAAAATGCAGAAATACATTCTTTAAAAAATAATTTCTTAATTCACAATTAGGAACCCTGTCAAAAACATGCATGTTTGTGTTTAAAACCAACTTTTAAAATAAATACTCTGTTTCACATTAAGTGCTCTTTGAAGTGTTTTTGTCTTCAACTTCTTCATTCTCTACAAGTGAACTAAGTACATTTAGATATCATAAATGTTATTTTCATGTTAATGTGCTTGCAGAAATGGCCTATATAGTTTTTCTATTCACTAAACTAAATGGAATTAATCTTATTCCAGTATACATTTAAATAGTCTGTTAAGTACCAATTAGTGATTTCAAAAGCATTAACTTAAACTACAGATAGATGCTAATATTAGTCTAAAAAAATTGTGTTGAAATTTGATTTTTAATTTATATTTGACATGCGGTAGGGTATCATTAAACCAGTTTGTATGCTATTATGAATAGCAAGAACTTAAATTTGAAGGTAATTTTTTAATAGCTTGATAGTAAGAAAATTAAGGAGACATGCATGAATGTTAATTAGATGGAGAGTCATGAATTTTGTAAAAGCTTATTAGTTCACATTGGTAGACAGTAATATGATTGGCCTTAGCTTTGGAGACCTTGGACTTGTGAGGCTCAAAACCATTAAACTTATCAGGGGTGTGTGTGTTGGTACAATTTTTGAGAATAAATATCATTGCACATTCTGAAGAAAGAAAATAATTCTGTATACAAATTAGATTAGATACTACTTCATAATTCAACTTTAAAAGAATTTTGAAATGTGTTTGACATAATTTGATTTATTTTTGTAAAAGGAGAAATTGATACATGAACAATCACTAAAATTTCAATTATGTTCTGCTTTGTAGAGATCAATTACTTTTAATAATTTATTTTTGTTTTATAGTTAGAAACATTTAATTCTTAGAGCAGTTAGACAGGTTCTGATTTTGGTTAATCCTTATTGTTTTGTTCATATACAGTTAGCCTTACAAGAAGAGAAGTTAAGACTAGAAGAAGAAGCTTTATACGCTGCACAGCGTGAAGCAGCCAGGGCAGCAAAGCAGCGAAAGCTCTTGGAGGTGAGGGGAAAAGACCCCAACATATATTAGGGCTGCTTTTCTCCTTATTTTCTCTGAAAAAATCTTAGTTGGGACTTCTTTTTTCTAGACTTAAGGGCTTCTTATTTAACATTGATGTATATATTCTCAGGAATTTAAAAGTCACATTAGTCAATCTTTTACAGCTGGAAATAACATCAAATTACATGCTTGATATTGAGTGCTGCTTAGCTTTAGATTAGAAAAAGCATGTTCCTCTTTACTTAAAGATGAATTTTAATTTTCCAAAATTAGTATTCGTTGGGAGAAATAAATATACTTTTAGAGAGAAAACATTGCAAAAAACATTATATCACTTCCAAAGCATTTTTAATCTAATTTTGTGAGGTTTTTGGTTGTTTTTTTTTAAAAAAAAAAAAAAAACACAATTCCTTGTACTTTATATAATCAGGGAAATGGGTGATTTTGTCCCATAGGGATATGCTTCATTTCTCACCTTTATTCTCATGTCCTTGAGAGTTTGAGTCTTGAGAAATCTTTGGCATATTATCAGGAAAGGCAGCCGATTTTCCATATTTTACTGTGCCATGTGCCAATATGACATCTCATAATGCCAGACAGTTAACTACAGACATTCGTTGAGCCCTAAGTGTCAGGAGCTCTACATAGTTTATAAGCTTCACCTTGTTTATTCCTTACAACAATCCTAGGAGGTAGGTACTATTTTTAATTCTAACTTTATAGATAAGGAAACTGAGGTACAGAGACTTTAAGTAACCTGCTTGAGATCCTATGTTAATAAATGGCAGAACCAGAGTTCAAAACCGGAGTAATGTTAAATGCATTTTTACAAAGATCATGTCATATAATAATTATTGTAACTATAAGAGAGACTGAAAAATCGTGTCTGTCATGTATATGATTTCTATGTGACCTGTCTCTTATCTCTCATTTGTGTGTGTGTTTCTAGAGATTAATTATATTATATGGGGGAGTCTTTTTTTTTTTTAAACTAAGTTCTACATAATGGAAAAGTTTAAAATTAACTCTCACCTTCTTCTAAGAAATAAAAGTATTTTTCCTGGTTATAGGCCATTATTTTTACTGTAATAAATTCATTTTTTGTCCACCTTTTAAAAAGTAAAAGCATTCCATATGCAGTATCTGTTTGGGTGACTTCAAAGGTTCTCTGAACTTCTCTGACTAAGTATTTGATATAGGAATACATAATAGTCCAACATACACTAACACACACACACATCAATTCCTTTGATTTCACAATAACTCTCTGGTTTGCTAGGGCGGTATTATTGCCATCTATAATTTACAGATGAAAAAGCAGAAAATAAAGGACATACCCAAGACATAGATCTAATAACTATCAGAGCCACAACACTGACAGTACTTCTAATTTTTGCTTTTATTTCTAAGCCAACTGAGCCAGTACTCCTAAATCCGATGCGTTTATTGCTGCTCATTTCACTTAAAATAGAACTTCATATACTGTTTTAACTGTTCCTTTCTTGCGCCTTTGCCTTCTAGTTATTAGGAAGTTCTTGGTTACAATAAGGATTTTGGATACACTGATGTGTGTGTGTGTGTGTACCCATTCATTTTAAAAGTTATTTTTATAGCACTATGAATATTCTGACCATTTATGGTTTATACATTGATAAACTGAGAGAAATTCTACCCATAAATAAGAGAATGTAAAAGTGAGCAGTAATGAGTTCAAGGGAAATGACTTCAATAGAATAATGTTTGTTTGTTTTTAGAGAGATTAGAAAAGGATATTTGGCATTACACGTGTGGTCTTAAAAAATAATTGTATAACAGAGTGATTTTATGTATTATATTATGTTTCCAAAGCAAGAAAGGCAGAGGGTTGTGCCACAATACCATCCTTCCAACAATGGAGAATATCAAAGGTAAATAGTGAAACATATTTCTTTTTCAATTTGTGGTCGAAATTTTTTTTTCAAAGAGAACAGGTTCACCTCTGAGTGTTTGTATACGTAATCCTGTTTATGTGTACTTATATGCCCTAAAAATTATTGCTTCTCAAAGACGCTGTCTTAAAAGAACACTGAGAGCATTTGCTTTCTTAAAGTTAGAAAGTGGTAATCATTTATTTAAATTGACTTTATTGCATTTTTTTGAGTGGTTCTATTTTCCATTTTCAAAATGAATGCCTTCAACTATTTAGTTTGTGTGATTTTCTTGGCCCTTCTGCTTTCTTATAATAACATTAAGTTGTGGTCATTTTCTGGAAAAGACATTTTAATGTTGAATTTCCACTAGTGTCTCCTCATTCAAAGAAGTTTTCTCATATTTCATTGTTGTAAATTGTAAAGTTGGACTTGTGGCTGAGTCTGGGTATTAACCAAAATCTTATTTTCACTTTGATGCCAACATTAAGAAAAGTGAAGCCTACTTTTCTCATGTTATTCTAATTGTATCGTAATTATGAATTTGTGTGAAATAGATCATCAAATCAAAAAGCCTTTGTTAACTTAAGCATGCATTTATGTTGTTTTTCTTGTGAATATATAAAAGTTATTTCACTTTTATTACAGTTTTGGACCAGAAGATGACTTTGAATCTTGTTTGAGAAATATGAAGTCACAGTATGAAGTTTTTCGAAGTAGTAGTAAGTCTGTATATATTCTGTGTACAGTTTAAGTTTATTTTACGTCGCATTAGATAAATAATTGGAGATTCTTGCTTTTTCCTATAAATTACTTTGTTCCCTTTAATTCATATTGCAAGTTAATTAACTAGCCCTTAATTATACAATATTATCTTTCCTTTTTAAAAATTAGTTGGAGCAAAGAAAAGTAGCACGCTATTTCTATAGATCCATATAGAAAGTCTGGTACTCCTTTTTCCATTTTTATTCTGTTGTTTCTTTGTCCTCCCCCCCCAAAAAAAGAAAAGGAAGGAGGGAGGAAGTATTATACAAGTATGATCTTTATTACTAAAGAATTTTATGTCCTGCAAGTTAGCTTATAAGATTAAACTGTTTCTTTTCCTCCCAAGTTTCAAAAGTCAAAACTACTTTCCAGTAGTGGAGGCATAGGGAGTAGTGGATCATTTTGAAAATATAGACTGATTCTCATTTGTTTTTTGTTTTTTCTCCTTTGTTTTATTGTCCCCTTTTACCACAGGTCTACTAAAAATGTTATCTAGAATTCATATTTGAAAAGTTGATAATTCATTTAAATTTGCACTTTCACTGTGCTTACATGGAAGGGAAAAGCACACTACTGTTTTATATTGCTCCTAACAGAAACTTACCAGTGTAATGATTTCAACAATGATTATTTCTTATGAAGTTAAAAGGAATAATAATATTTAGAGAGTGACAGTTGTTGCAAAATAAATGACTGTTGTGGTAAAAGAGTACAGATGACAATATTTAATTGTATTTGGTTTATTTTCTAGGACTCTCATCAGATGCCACAGTTTTGACACCAAATACAGAAAGCAGTTGTGACTTAATGACCAAAACTAAATCAACTAGTGGAAATGATGACAGCACGTCCTTAGATCTAGAGTGGGAAGATGAAGAAGGTATTTTGTAATTCACAATTTTATCTAAAACGTTAAAAGTAGTGTTATATTAAAATGTTTCTCAAGACTTAAAAAGTAAATGCTAATTTCTTATTTTGAGGATTTTGTAATCCAGCTCTTGATATTACTCCGTATGAAGAATTACTGTCCCCTTGTGGGCAATATAAAGCCAAAAGTTAATTAATTTTTTGGTTCATTATAAATTAGCAAATCGTTTAGGTTTTTTCGGTAGAACAAAATCTTTGACATAGCTATCAGTTTGAACTTTAGCTTGTATGTCTTCCTAGCTGTTGTACTTTAGGTTACTTAATCTCTGCAAGCCGTAGTCTCTTCATCCATAAAAAAGGAATAATAAACTCACTTTATTTTTTTTTTTTACTGTCCAGGCTTTTATTTTATTTTTTAATTTTTTAATCAATTTTTTTTTAGGATACATCGATTACATAAATGTTACACAGAAATTTTAGGTGTACCCATATGCCCAGATGATTTTTCACCATTATATACTCAGAGCCTAAAAATGGCAGACACATAGTAGGCCCTCAATAAATACTTGAATAAGTGAATGAATGCATGTGGTGAAGCTTAAAGAAAAAATATATTAAACACCTAATACAAGATGTGGCACATAGTTAAGTATTCAGAATTGTAACTAAAATACTAATTTTTTCAAATAAGCTCATTTTGCTGAATAAGAGTCAAATTTTCATTTTCATGTTAAAAAAAAAAGTCCAAAAAGGAAGAGAGAATCAATTATAGAATATTGGAACTTCAAGAAAACTGATAAGCATTACATATTTTATAGAAATTTGAAATGGAATGGACCTTAAATAACTTCACTCAAGCCATTTGTTTTATCAGTAAAGAAACAGATACACTGGTGACTTGAATAACTTTATCCAAGATTGAATTAGCTTTCTTAAGTCTTCTCAATTAACTACTGTTTCTCCATGTATTAATACATATTTGGATCCCAGTCATCAGACTTTAGATTTATTCTTATTTTAACAGCTTGTTCAATTTTTACTTATTTATCCCCCACCCCTTGTTGTTTTTACACTCGCTGTCTTGCTCTCTCTGCCTGCTTGTCTTTTCTTCTTCTCGTCTTCTCTTTAGGAGGCACCAGGAATCAATCCTGGGACCTCCAACGTGGGAGAGAAGCTCTCAATTGCTGGAGCCACCTCAGCTCTCTGGTTTGTTGTGTTTCTCATTGTCTCTCCTATTTGTCTCTTTTTGTTGCTCCAGCTCTCCATGCGGGCCAGCTTGCATTCACCAGGAGGCCCCAGGAAATGAACCTGGGACCTCCCATATAGTAGACAGGAGCCCAATGGCTTGAGCCACATCCACTTCCCAGCTTGTTCAATTTTATCTGTAGCCTTTCAGGTCTTTTAAATTCCTGATTCGGTCATCCACATTGTAGGCTAATGACTTTGCAGATAACATGACTTTCTAGGCCATTATTCAAATCATTAACATAATTGTTAAACTAGACTTAGTAGAGGACAGAGCCCCTAGAAACCTATTTGTAGGTTGATATACAGCCTAGGTTGATATCCACCTTTCTTTACACTGTGTTATTCTACCAGATACAAATCCACAAAATTATATTAGCATCCAGCCCATATTTTTATCTTGTCTGTAGAGATAACTTGCTTTACTGGGTCGAGTCTTTGTGATTGTTTTAGGAGTAATAGGCAACAGTGATACAGATGTAAATGTTCTTTTATTACTGTAGGATCTGTTTTTTAAGGTCAGAAAACAAAATTGAATATTTAAAGTGTCTAGGTATTCTCTTATAATCATTTTGCTAATCCTAGATTTCACTTCTATTACCAGTGTTCATTCTACACTTAGAAATTCAAATTTCTCTTCTGTTCTTTCCCCTTTCCTTCTGTCAATAAAGTGACATTGTTTTTCTTCCAATATTTTTACTTTCACTTTACCAACCAATTTCTTTCTGTTGAGTATTAGATCTAGAACAGTTTCCCCCTAGAAACTTCTATAATTTGTTGTAGGAGGTCAGAATAGTTATTTGAGCACAGACTTTGGAGCCAGAATGAATGGATTCTAATTTCTGTTCCACCACTTTATAGCTATGTGATAAGCAGATCACTTTCATCTTTCTGTTCCACTCTCTATATCTATAGAATGGAAATAATGATAGTAATGTGCTTTCTTCATAGGGTTGTTGGGGATAAATCAGTTAATATATGTAAAGTGTTTACAACATTAACTGGAACCTAGTAAGTGCTGGAAAGGTATTTGTTGTTATTGTCATTATAGTTATTTTTATTCTCCGGGAAATGAAATCATCATCTGGGTGGGAAAGGATCTTGGCAGACAAACTGATTTGACCATATAAGACTAATAGCAAATGAAGTCCCCTATCCATTCTGTTTTATTTATGGCTCTTTAGAAATATCTTTATCAGATGATGAATGTTACATCAAAACTGTCTCTTGGTGTGTATTAATATTTATTTTTATTTAAGGCATGCTTCAGGATTAGACCCTAACATTTTCCTGAGGAAAGTCTCTATAGCAGGGGTTCTTAACCTTTTTTTGTTCCACAGACCCTTTTGCCAGTCAGGTGAAAACCATGGACCCCCTACTAAGTCCACATTAAACTATGTATTATTTAATAAATATATCACACCTGCACGAACACGTCCCCACAAGAATAATGTTCTTCTGAATTTCTATTCAAGCTCATGGACCCCTTATTAAGAACCCCTGCTGTATGGGACTGGCTCATTAAGATAATTCACAAATCAAGTGTGATAGTTAAATGAAAATATATTGTTAACTGGGAAGTTTTTTAATGTAGCTTTTTATCTTCAATGAGATTTCTGAAAGCTCTGTGTTCAAATCATAGGAATGAATAGAATGCTTCCAATGAGAGAACGTTCTAAAACAGAGGAAGATATTCTCCGGGCAGCACTTAAGTATAGCAGCAAGAAGACTGGAAGTAACCCTACCTCAGCCTCTGATGATTCCAATGGGCTGGAGTGGGAGAATGATTTTGTTAGTGCCGAAATGGACGATAATGGCAATTCCGAGTATTCTGGATTTGTAAATCCTGTATTAGAACTGTCTGATTCTGGCATAAAGCAATCTGATACAGAGCAACAGAATCGATAGGGTAAAATTGTGTGACCCTATCAGTTATTACCAAATGTTAAAAATCACCTAGAATGTATAAATGGTTGTGCTGAGCCTTTTTGTGAGGGGGAGGTAAGAAACCATTTTGTAAATGTTTATTAGAAAGAAGTAGGAATGATAGTATGTATCTGAATTGCTTCAGAATTAAGTGCAATTTCATCATCTGCCTTCTACATTTCAAGAAAAATTAAATCATTCTGTCATGCTACTGATTGTTTATTTTAATTATGTTTTCTTTATAGCATTCCTTACGTTTTCACTTTTTAAAATAGTTTTATTAATTTCACTTGGAATGCTTTATTAAGTCTTTCAGTATCTAAATGTGAAAATATTAAGCATTTTTTTTAAAGAATTCTCAGCAGATGTGAAGGGAGCATGAAGAGGGATTGCCAGATTCAGATATAAAATATTGTTCCCTTTTCCAGAAGTTTTTATTTCTATGACTTATTAGAAATGTATTTTCTAGTAGTAAGCATAATTAGTTTGAGTAGATGTCCCTAAAGAAATGCTAAAGTATCAATTTCTTTCAACACTTATATATCATAGTATGATAATATTGATTGAATATGAACAAAAGATAATATAATAAAAATTAGTTTTCGGAGTTTGGACATTTAAAGTTGGTAATAATCAAAAGTAATATTTAAGAAAAAATGTATATTTAATTTTTGCTTCATTTTACATTGTCACTATACATGAATATTAATTTTAAGTTGATTTATTAAATATCTAGGTGTCGTTTTTAAAAGTTCTGCATTTCCAATGAATGATCTTAAATGAGAAGGATTTTACACAGAACATATTCTCTGTGCATAATTTATTAGGAAAAGAAAACTAAAAAGAGATAATACGGGTATTTCAAAGTAAATAAAATCCTTTCTGGTAAGAAAGGATCCATTGATTTTTAAGCTTTCCTTTGCCTTGTATTACAAGGTGCTTTAACAAAATGGAACTAAATATATCAATATATATAACTGCATTTTATGGTATACAATAGCTCTTCTTTTCCCTAAAGTTTATGTATCAGTTTAAAAGGCCAAGGATATAAAACACTCCCTGACAAAATTGCCTTTCTTGATTTTATTGAGGATTGGGTATAATGTTAATAAGCAAAGGGTTTTTGTTTTTTTCCTTAGTGTTTTTTTCTTTTCTTTTTCTAGCAACAATGACAGTACATATTCTTAAAAATATAGGAAGGTCCAGATATAAACAGTAAATGTAAAGTTCATGCTGTACTTAAAAAAAAAAAAAAATCACATGGCCCTTTCAATATTTGAACTGCAAGGCAATGACATCTGTAGTTTCATTTTTTTTTTTATGTCATGGAAATAAATATGACACTTTGGCTAAATCTGTAAATATAACACATTAGATAAATGCTATTATTTATGTCTGTCTTAATTTAAGTTGTAGCTAAATCATTGGAAATATTTTAAAGGTAATCTACACTCACATTGCCTGTGTTATGCTTTTTAAAGTTTGTATACATCAGATGTATATTTTTGGTTTGGCTTAAGCTACTATTGAAATTTTTCTTGGCATTTTGTTCATAAAGAATTTTTTGAGGGAATGGTAAATTCTCAAGGACTGTGAATAAACACATTTTTACATTTAAAAATAATAATTTGTTTGATTATTACTGGTTTTACTCCATTAACACGGAGGGATTCTGAATTCTGGCTTATAAAAATAGTTATTTTATTAAATCTGACATGAATATCAAAGGCAGTAAAAGCAAGATGGAATTAACCTTGAAAATGTTTGATGTGTTTTAACTGCTAAAAAACATAGAGTATTAATGTTTTTGACCTAGCTTTTTATTTTAAAAAAACACTAGAAATAACTGTTTTCATCCAACAAATATTGGAGACTACTGTGTCTGGCAGCGTGTTAAGGACAAGGACGTAGCAGTAAAAAGACATACAAATTTCTGTGCTTTTGAAGCTTACATTCTGGTAATAGAGACTGACAATAACTTGAAGACATATAAATAAGAAAATCACAGATCCCAATTAAGGCATATACCAGACAATAGGACAGAGGGTAACTGGGGGTCAAGTGACTACCTTCAATAGATCAGGAGGTCTCTGCAGAGATGACTTTGAGCTGAAACCTCATTGCTGAGCAGGAACTAGCCAGGTAAAAAAGCCTGGTGCAGCATATTATGAGCAAAGGAAGCAGCAACTACAAAATGCCAGAGGTGGGAAAAAGTATTTGGTATATTCTGAGAATAAAAAGACCCCTGTGACTGAGGCATCATCAGTGAGAGGGACTGGTAAGAGATGATATGGGAAGGGGTAGTTAGAGGCTAGGACAGGTAAGGAAGGCCTTGTAGTTCGTGGTTAAGAGTGAATTTTATCTGGTGTGTAACTGGAAGCCACTGACATTTTTGTAAGCCAGGGTGTGCTGTGATCTGATTTGCATTTTCAAAATATTATTCTAGCTGCTGTGTGGAGAATGGGTGGTAAGAGGGCAGGAGAATGTATTATAATAGTCCAAATAGGACATGATGTGCCTTGGATTTATAATGGATGAAAGAATGTAGAGCAGACATATTTTGGAGGTAGAACCAGCAGTTTAATGGGCTGGATGTGAGTGTAGAAGAATAGATTGAATCAGATAACTATAGGCTAAAAGCTCTGGCATGGCACCCTGGTGACCTTGCTCATTGCATATAGATTATGTAGGCAAAGTTCAACCACATTCTGACCCAAGTCTTAGCAGAATGCCCTGTGATCCTCCCCTGAAACCATCTATCTTTTATGGCCTATCTTAGAAAATAGGCATCTTCTAAGACTGCCCATCTTCCATGGCAAGATAGGCAGTCTTAAAGGACCTGTCACAAGGCCACTCCCATCCATCTCCCTCTTGTAGAAGGCTGCCATGAGGCAGTTTCTTAGCTGATTTCCTGGTTCTGGTAAGGCATGGGGCTTTGCCCCTCTGGTACAGGTGCAGGTCATAAAACTGCTTTGATTCCTCAACAACAGCTTACATCATCTGTCATCTGACCCCTTGGGTTCAGCGTAGTCCTGGGACTAGGAGTTTGCAAGGAACTGACTTCATGCTGATCTTGTTTTTTGCTACTTGTGTAAGTTATAAACTGCCCAAGTCTGGGCTTGTCTGTGGCCAGCCTAGCAGCTACACCTGTTCTGCTGGTTAGAAACTACCTGACCACTTAACAGTAACTTGTAGGTTTCTGATTTGACTTAAATAATAGGTTTGGGAGAGTGGAGAAAATTAAGAATTCCGTTTTGGAAAATTAACCTTGGGGTGTGTATGAGAAATTTGAATGAAACTATCAAGTAGGTGATGGCATATATGTCTGCAGTTCAAGGAAGAGGACTAGGTACAATTTGGGGAGTCATTAGTAGGAAAATGTTATTTGAAGTCATTTTACCAGCTGAGATCACCCCCCCGAGAAGCATGTAAACAGAGAAGAGGGCCCATTTAAGTATTGACATTTAGAGGTTGGGGGTAGAGAATTAGCCAAGAGAAGCAGATATAGGAGGAATGCTGGGAACCACAGAATGTTGTGTCACAAGCCAGGAAAAGGGGTCGACTTTAACAAATGCTACTGAGGCATCAAGAAGAGGACAAATATGTCAGTATGTTTCAGCAACATGAATATTGTTGGTGATATGTGTCTTACAAATGGAAGGAAAAAGATATTAGGTAAGTAGTAGAGAAGGACAAATATAGAAAATTTATTTGAAAAGTCCTGCTGTCAGAGAGCAGAGAAATGGGGTCATAGCTGGAGTGGAAAGTGGAGTGAGGGGTTTTATTTATAATGCTAAAACTTCTAAAATGGTGTAATTTTTTCCCAGTAATTGGAGAAATATATTTTTCAAGTAGAGGCCAGAGTTTTCATTTTTATTTTAACTACTTAGAGGTTCTCTAACCATAATTTCTTATTAACACTGGTATCTGAAAAAATTTTATATCAAATGTATTTATAGTGCTTTCCCCTCTTCATTTACTTGGTACCTCTGGTTAATTATCCATTGAAAGATCACAAAATAATTATGTGAAAAAATAGATTTCTTCCATCTGATTCTTGTATCGGTAGGAAATATTAAAGCTGGAAATGAACTTATCTAGGAAAATGTTATTAAAATAATTATATGAGAGTATTTTAACTAATATTACAAATTATTTAAAGAAAAATTTTTTCTGACACCCAGGTGTAGTAATGTCCCTGACGTTCAGAAGTCTTTTATATATAAGCATTAAATATAAGGACCTACTATGTGCACCATGCTATTCAAAATAACATGTTCTCTGTGTAAAATCATAGTAAGCACACTACATACATGATCTCAATTGACCTTCACAGCAACTCTCTGAGGTTCTAATCCCTGTTTTTCAAAAGAAGAGGGCCCAGCTAGATAGCTCAGTGGATAAAGAGCTCGCTGGGAAACCACATGGGAGGCCCTGGGTTCGGTTCCCGGGGACCTCTCCTAGCGGGCAGACCGCCTTGAGAATGGCAAGCC
>PVKH010026041.1:0-13294 GCA_004027955.1 Chaetophractus vellerosus | reverse complement strand
GCCCGCGCCAAGGTCACCGGGGCCCGCCGGGCGCCCGCGGCCATGGAGGCCAAGGCCCGCCAGAGCCGGCGCTCGCGCGCGCAGCGGGACCGCGTGAGGCGCCGGGAAGCGGCCGCCGCGGCCCGCGACGCCCGCAACCACAGCCCCTCGTCGGGCGACGAGCCCGAGCCGAGCCCGGGCAAGGAGAACACGAGCCACAACTGCGCGCCGGCCCGAGGCGCCGCCGCCCCGGCCCCGGCTCCCCGCGCCGCGCGCCCCCCGCGCCGCCGCCGCCGCGAGTCCAGCTCGCAGGAGGAGGAGCTCATCGACGGCTTCGCCATCGCCAGCTTCAGCACCCTGGAGGCCCTGGAGGTAGGCGCGCGGGGGCTCTCGGCGGGCCCAAGCTCCGAGCAGGGGCTGGCCGGGGAAGCGGCCGCCGGAGTTGGGGTGCGACGCCGGACCCGGAGGCCCTGGAAATGCAAGCCTGCCCAGCCTCGGCGGGAAGGGACCCCCGAGGGGGAATCCCCGTGGTTCCCCGGCCCCCTGGCACACGTTCGCCTTGCGTGGGGGTGGGCTTGGCGCACTGTGTGTTTTGAGCTCTGGGGAAGAATCTTCTCAGTCACACTGAGCAGTGGATCCTCTGGCTTCGCACTTGTCCTTTTTTCAGTTGAGTTTCTGTTGCCAAAATATCACTTTACCGGTCTCACGATGTGCTAGTGAGACGAGCAGTGCTGGATTTTGTCTGGAGGCAGTGATAACAGAGATACTTTGGAACTCTCCCACTGCTCCCCCCACTCCTAAGGGCTTTACCCAGAGAGGGAGTAGAGTCGATCTAAGACTGCTCTTGTTGACTGCTGTGTGCTGCGTCTAATACCTTAGCAGGGAACATGGCTCGTGTGATTAAGTTATTATGGATAGTGTTTGCTGAGCAAATACTGCCCTTCTTGTCTGAATGCAGGTGAGTGGAGGAGGAAGTGAAATACTGTCAGAGAGTGGGCTAGTGGGGTGGCTGCGCTGGCCTGGCTGGCTGCTGCCTCCCCAAGACCAGGAGGGACTGCCAGCCCCTCTGCCACCCCCACCACGAGCTGAAGGCCTCCAGCCAGGGGTTGTGCCCCTGCACAGTACTTGATTTGGGGGCCTTGCATCTGTGGGGTTCTGGGGGACTCTGACCTGGATTCCCTAGCCACAGAGGCTGTCCTTGAAGTGGGGCTCCTCAAGTTCACATCCACACTGTGGGCCTGCCAGAGGCTGGGGTGGGGGTGGGGTGGGGGCTGGCACCTAGGCGGAGGGCAGCCCCGAGACAAGTGTGCTGCTTTTTATCCTGGGCAGATAGATGGACAAAGGCGGGCGTATAAGGTGGGTCTGCCCTGGCACAGGGGTCCCCAGCTGAGCTGCTCTGGGGGCTGCGTATTGGGAGTGGACAGGCTCAGATTTTTCTGCCTAACCACTACGATGGTGAGTTTACGATCATGAGTTACTGGCCAGGTTCTCTGAAAAGTTTGTGCCCTGCAGCCCACGAATTCCGGGTGTGTGGCTGCCCCACCTGACATTGGCTCCCCCTTCCCGATGTGGGGCACGCTGGGGCCTCTCCAGCCTGCTGTCCATCCACATTCCTGCCCCTCCCTCGCCCCTCAGCCCAGCACGGCAGCCCCTTGCTGACTCTGCCTCTGTGGGCGGTCGCACCTGCTGGTCCCCTTGCTGGCTCTCTCCAGTGGCTGTTGCCCTTCCTGTTTTACTCTTTAGTTTCCTTCGTGTCAGTTCCTGCTCTCGGAAGCGGTCTTGTGTGTTGCTTTTCCTTCTGCTTTGGTGTCCTCTCTCCCAAGAACTTGAGTGGCAAGAGAGCAGTCACTGCGTCTGTCTGTCTCATGTTTCCTAAGGGACCCCTGGAGCCCCAGAGTGGGGCACGCAGGCTGTGCGGCATGGATGTGTGCGGAGTGAAGGAGCGAGGGAGAGGCAAGGCCGTGTGCTGAAGCCGGCAGCGGCAGGGCCGGAATTGGAGCCGGGCTGTTTAGGTGCACGTCCCTCCCAGAGGGGTCACCTCCTACCCGAGCTGGAGCTGCTGGGCCTGAGTTGTGGGGTCTTGGGCCTGGGTATCTTCCAGGGCTAAGCCTGGCAGACCGAGTCCCAGAGAGTGGGAGCCTCCAGCTCCTGCCTGGACGTTTACTTCCCAGCAGGCACCACTCCACGCTGGCTCCAGGTAGCCTGGGAGGCAGGCAGGAGAGCTGCTCCCCGGGTCCTGGTCAGGCCTCTCGGCTGTCACCTAGCACATGTCCACTGAGTGCCCGTCGTGTCCAGGAGGACGTGCAGCCGAAGCCCCTGTCCTTGGGGAGGCGACAGTCTGGCGTCAGAGAAACCTCTGGCCCTGAGAATCAGGCTGCAGGTCTCCAGGCTTGTGCTTGACGCGTGGTGCGCGCTTCTGTGGTCACGTTTGCTGTGAGGACGCAGAGTCAGGGGCCAGGTAGCGGGGCATCCAGTGCCCTGCACCCCACCCCGCGGCTCTGCCTGCACTGCCAGGCCCTGAGGCTCGCCCAGCCCCCGGCTCTCTGCTTCTGGAAGATTCTTCCACGCACAGCCTCCCGGGCAGGCCCGCACAGAGTGTCCTGGCTGGATGCCTCGTCTCCACCAGCGTCCTCTCTCCCAATTCTTTTCCTGACGTACCACCTGGCAGCAGATAGGTTTTGTTGTTGTTGTTGTTGTTGTTGTTGTGTGGGTGGGGTTGTTTTGTTTTTTCTTTTGTAATCTATGGTTTTTAAAAAAATTAAAATAGTTGTTACTGTTTAAAACCCACAAAACTTTCTGTTTCCTTTGAGAAATCATGGTAAATAGTGGGGTCTTGTTCACCCTTGCCCCTGGCTGGCACGAGGGGTCTGTGACCTGCCTGGCTGGCCCCACACACGGACTGGACAGATGGTGGAGGGTCTGCGGGGCTGTCGGAGCCTGGGTGGCCCGTGCTGAGCCAGTGCTGCTGGCTGCCGAGAGCCTCCCCGTGAGCTGTCTCTGCGGCCGGCCGCCCCCAGGGCCTGCCCGGCTCTCTCAGCTGCCCACAGGCTGTCCCCATGCTCCCTGGTGAGTTCCCCAAAAGGTGGGGTTGCCAGGGCTCACAGTGGGGTCGGGTATCCCTGAGGGAAGTAGTGTCTCCCAGAGCGCAGCTGCAGGGGTGCTGGGTGGGGGGGGAGTACCTTGGGCTGGGGGCGGTGCTGCCCTGCCCTCTCAGGTGGCGTGCTTGCCTGGCTTGGGCCTCCCCAACCCTTTGGCCTGGCAGCTCCTGCTTCCTTCCACTGCCAGCGACACTCAGTGGATCTGGGGGCCACAGGCCGGCGTGGACCGCGGCAACCTGGGCAAGGGCTCCCTGCACCGTTGCGGCTGGCCCTCTGGGAAGGGGCTCGGGCCCAGCTGTCCTGGGGAGGCCAGGTGGGGGTTAGCTGCTGCCGCTGCCCCTGAAGAAAGTCCCCCGGCGTGGTCCAAAAGCGTGGGGGGAGGCATGCCCAGGGGGTTCCCTGTTGAGGCCGGCACCCCGACCTGCTCGCTGGGGCTGGACCTGAGCCAGGTGGCACTCAGAGCTCCCCGGGGTTTTGCCGGTGTACTCTCTGAACGGCACACTCTGACCGGGTCAAAAGCCTAGCCGCGTGCAGGGTAAGGTGCCGAGGACTGCGTCCCAACCACGCCTCCCCCTCTGCCCAGGGCATGCTCCTGCTGCTCGCCCCGGCCACGTCTGCGCTGCGGGGCGGTGGCCCCTTGTCTCCAGTCCGCGCTAAGCTCCACGCAGGCACTCCCCATGGCCGCCCAGACGCACTGAGGGACCACTGTGGGCGGGTGTGAGCAGAGAGCACCTGTGCTTCCCAGCAGCTGCCCAGCCCCTCTTGGGCTGGGGGTGTGAGCTTCAGGCTGCCGGCTGGTGCGTGCTGGCCACGGGGGTGCCTGCCACGGGAGCACGGCTGCACCCCAGGAGCCCTGGGCCCCGGGTGGCACTGGGTGTTTGGCTGTGCTGGCCTGACCCGACCCCAGGGGCTGCAGACAGCATGTGTGGACAGCGAGGCCTCCTTGCGGCTTGGCGGCATCCTGGGCAGCGGTAGTCTTGTGAATGCGGGGGGGGGGGGGTCCTGGAGCCCTGAATGGGGGCATCTGTGCTTTGTGTCTCCTAGGAGGCGCTGCCCAGGGCCGTCAGTACTGCGCCCACTCCTCTGTCCGTTTGGGGGCGAGGAGGCCGAGGCACAGGTGGTGCGGGCGGCTCTGCGGCCCGGGCACCATCAGGCGGGGGCTTGCCGAAGGGCCCGGCCTCCCCCGGAGATCCCGCGCGGTGCCGCGCCCAGCGGCAGGGCCGCCCCGCCCCTTCCTCTCACGCCGGAGGCCTCCGTCATTGGGTCGCAAGACAGTGCGTCGTACCCGAGCTTGCCCTCGGCCCCTCTGGAGCCTCGCTATTGAGCTTCGCCCCTTTCAAGGGGCCTCGGGTTGCAGCGTCCTGCACACGTTGAGGAGGGTGCTTTCTCCTGACCGGCACGTTCTCCGCTTCCTCCATGGTCCGACCCACTCCACAGACTGCCCGTGTCCCCCGGCGCGTTGGGGGTCGTGTGGAGGGCCCACCGCGGCTCTGCCGAGTCAGGGCTGGGCCTGGCCGTGGCCGGTGGCTGATGTTCCGTGGCTCCAGGACGATGGCCAGGGGTCTGCCGGACAGTTGTTCTCTGGCTTCTGGGGAGTGTGACAGCCAAGTCATGGTGGACGTGGAGATGGACAGACCGCTGGGCGTAGCCTTGGGTGTGCCCTTCCTCCCCCGCCTCGGTTTCCCTGGGAGGGCCTGGGCACGTTGGCAGCGCTGAATGGGCTCGCTGCAGCCGGCCCGTGCTTTGCTTCCTGGCTCTGCCGACTACCCACAGCCGGCCAGTAAGCCCTCGGCTTGGGGAGCGGGGGCAGGCAGGGGTCTGCCGCACGGCCCACACCCCCGCCACGAGTGGGCTCTGTGTCACTGCCGTCTGGAGGGGGCTGTACCCTGTCCCCTGTCCTCTGGGGCGGTGGCATGGAGCCAGTTCTCCCCAGTTGGGTTCTGCATACCTTCCTGAGCATGTCCAGCCCTGTCTCCCCCGAGTCACGACCCAGAGCAGCCCTGTTGGTCCCCCGTGCCCTCCACAGGCAGCTGCTGAGCTGGTGGCCTCGGCTCTCCAGGGGCACGTGGGCTCCTGGCGCCACAGAGTTCCCCCAAGGCCACGTCTTGCTGCTGAGGGCGGCAGTCTCCAGGGCTCGGTGGGGCCTGCGCCTCCGGACCCCCAGCCTCCAGGAAACCCCAGAACGTCTCCCGGCAGGCGCCTGCCCCTGCTCCCCTGGGGCACCAGCGTGCGTGTGCCGCGATGGCACGTTTCAGGAGCTGACACTGGCCACCCCACTCGAGGAGGGCGTTTGCGCCTGGGCCCCCTGCAGTCAGCCCACCCCACCCTCCAGGCCTGGGACCCGCAGGGGGCTGTCGGCAGGTGGGAGGCCCTGGCGCGGGCATGCTGGGTGGTGGGGTCAGCAGCTGCCCCGAGTCGGGGGAGGGCAGGCTGGAGAGGGGTCGGGGTTGTGGGAACAGGGCTGCGGGAGGCGAGCGGGGCGGCGGCAGGCGTGGCTGTCCAGCATCGGGCCCGCGGGCAGCAGCGCCCTGCGGAGAGGCATCTGGGTGGCGGCTCTCGTGTGCGTGTGCACGCGAGTGTAAACTCCCCGTCTGCGCTGTCTCCTGGTCTCGTCCGGCCTCGCCTCCTGCCTGCAGCTGCGCCTGGTTCCGTCTCCGCCCAGAGCTCCAGGAAGGGCCCGCCGTGGCCCGCAGGCATTGTGGCTCCCGACCCGCGCTGCTGCGCTTCCACCCGCTCCAGGGGCGCTCGCCTCCGCGAAGACCCCTGCCCTGCCGGGTGTACCCTCACCCGTCTAGGGCCTCCGTGTCCACCTGAAAGGCTGCCCACCTTCGCGCCACTTTGCCGGCTGGCGTGCTGCCTCTTTGAGGCAACGCCCTCTGCGCTCCACTTTCCGAGAGCGGAAGTGGAGTTTCCTTGTGTTCCCTTTGCGGCCGGCACAGCATCTTCCAGGCAGTTTACTCCGTCCTCCGGAGCTCCTGAGACAAGGTGAGCGGGGACGCCGCAGGGGCGCCAGCTCACTGCTCCTCGGCTGCCCCCCGGCCGCTCGGCCTAGCGCCCATCGGGGCTGCGCAGACGTCCTCGGCCCTGGGGCGGCCCCAGGCACCTGCAGCAGCGTGCGGCCGGCTGGGGCTCTCCAGCCTTGCGCTGTGTTGCCCAGGTGCTGCCGCCCAAGCTCTCGTGGAAGGAGGCTGCTCTTGTTCTGCTCGGGCTGCTCAGGCCTGTGTCGGCTGCTCTGTGACAACAGAAACGGCAAAAGAGCCGTCACTGTCCTTGAAAGCTGGGGACAGGCGCTGGTGTCCAGCCTCACACAGACACCGTTGCGGCCGTTGGACCCCCGTCAGGGCACGGAGGTCGGTGATGGGAAACGTGGAGTCGGCCAGCTGGACTCTGAGGGAGCGAGCGGCCCGTGGGGCGTCCAGAGGACGTCTGAGGGGTGGGCTGGGGCCGAGGCCCGCCTGGGAGAGGGGCCCTGAGGCAGGCGTGCTTGTCCGCTCGGGTCACACCCTGTCCGGGCAGAGCCCCCGCCAGCCCATGACGCCCGAGGCAGGCCGCCCTCTCCCCGGCCGCCTGCTCTGCCCCGCCTAGGCCCACAGGCCTGGGTCGCCCCCCGCGCTCCCTGGCCACCTGCCTTTGCCAAGATGGGGTTCCAGGACCTGGGTGGAGCCCCTCCTGCACGGGCGCCAGCGCACACCACGCCATCAGCAGCCTTCGGCAGGACCAGATTGCAGGGCAGGCCCCGCACTCCCGTCCTCGGTCCCCAGTGGCCCTGCCGTAGCACCGCACGGCATCCCCTGGCCTGGCTCTGGGCCTCCCTTTCGGGGAGCTCTGCGTCTGCATAAGGAGCCCTTGCCCCCTCGATGCTGAGCCCCTCCTCCTGCCCGAGCCTGCAGGGGGCTGGCCAGGTGGGCAGCCAGCTCCTGGGCCTCCACGTGCCCGGGCGTGTCCCCGCCTGCCCGACCTATCAGCTCCCCGTGCGATGCACGCAGGCCCAGGGGCTCCGCGGGCCGCAGCAGCGCCTGCTCTGTCTTCTGCCTGTCGGGTCACGGGACCTTCGGTCCGATGTAAGGGGCAGGTGTGGTCGCTCAGGTGGCTCAGGTTTGTGGCCCAGTGTAGGGGTCCCCACGTGCCAAGGGCTCTGGGGGCTGTTAGCTGGTGGCGGCAGCCTGGCCCCTGGCCCCTGGAGGTGCCCCCGCCCCCGACACAGGCGTCAGGCCAGCCTGCCGTGCCGCAGCCCCTGCCCGAGGCCCGTGGGAGCTGGGACGCACCCTGGGCTTTGCCGGCGCAGTGAGCCGCACAGGTGGGTCGCTGGGGGTGAGTCGCCCCAGAAACGCTGCCTGTGGCTGTGCGCTGACCTCGGCCCTGCCCCGCCCTGCCCTGCCCTGGTGTCAGTGCCTGCCTTTCTGGAGTCACATCGCGTCCTCGTGGCCAGCACCGACACGGTCAGCCTTGGGGAGCGCCAGCCTCCGCCTTGGCGCTGCCGCACTTCCTGGGCCTGTCACGGGCACCCGTATGGTGGGCACGTGGGGAGCGCAGGGTTGGGCCGGGGCCGTTTGGATGCGGGGCTGCTAGAGGCAGCTCAGGATTCGCTCGGCTCGCCCCTGTGGTCACTGCGCCTGGGCAGCCCCTTTCCAGGGCCAAGGGCTGTTCCGACGGGAGCGCGCAGGAGCTTGCCGTCCATACCCAGCGCACGCGGCGGTGGCCCTGGTCCTTCGCCACAGCGGGCGGGCAGGTGCTCCCTCCGGGGGCTGCCCCGTGGTCTGGGCGTCCCCACCGTTTGTGCTCGGCTGGGCGATGGCCTGGCGGCCTGCGCAGAGACGGGGGCCGGCCGTGGCTAGAGCTGGACTATGCACGGAGTCCAGTGCTTTGGGGCTCGGGGCCCACGTGGCACCTGGTGCCAGTGTTCTGTGGAGAATGTTCCGGTGCCTTGGGCCACCTGAGTGGTTTGAGAAGATAACGGGCTGCCGAGTGACCAGCTTCACCCACCTTTCCTAAAGGCTGGGCTTGGGGAGACCAGCACTTTCGGGAACAAGCGCGGTGGATGTGGGCAGCCTGCCGGCCAGCTCGCTTGCTGCCCACCACACAGGATGGGCCCCTGGGGGCGAGTGGGCCGCTGCCAGCCTGGCCCGGCAGGCTCTTGCGAGAATTGGAGGTGCGGGGTGTCGGTGGAGACCACACCCCGTAGCAGGGATGGCTTGGAGGCCAGGTGCTGAGTCGCAGGCGCCCAGGCCAGCCGGGACCTTGGCATGACCAGTTCCACAGCTGTCCACTTGGTGGCAAGCTGGCAGAGGGTGGCGGTGGCCGTGCTCAGGCGTCCGGGCCGCGTCTGACACGTCGTACCTTCCTGCTCCAGCCAGCCCCTGCCCCCTCCCCACTCCAGGGCACCCACGTGTGAGGCCTGCCGCCTGCTCCTGGCCCTCCCCTTTGGCCTGCTCCCTGGTGCCGCTCGCGCTCCAAGTGTGCTTGGGCCTCCCAGGAGCCCTGTTTGCCTGCAGCCTGCCAGCTCTGCTCTGAGCGCCCTGCCTGGGGCAACGCTGGCCCGCCTGGGTGTGCAGACGCGGGGGCCCTGCCCGCGCGCTCGGCCCCCACTTCTCCGTGCTGCGCCTCGTGGCTCCAACAGGCCCCCCCATGCGGGGCAGCTGCAGGGTGGGGCTGGCCGGAGCCCAGCAGTTCTGTCTAGGTGGCGGTGCTCCCCCTCCCCAAACCTGCCCTGGGGCCGCATGCCCACCCTCCTGGGACCTCAGGGGAGAGTGGCAGGGAGGAGCCCAGGTGGTGAGGGGCCAAGGGGCCAAGCCTGCTGTCCACAACCGGGCGCACTGGCGAGGGCAGGACGCACTGAGCCCATCTGAGCAGGAGCCCTGGCGTGGGACGAGCCTCCTGCTAGTCAGCCCAGAGCCACATGCCCTTCTTGACCCCAGCAGGCTCTTGTCCACTTGTCTGTCATCCCACCCGTCCTCGTCTAACAGTGAAGGGCACGAACGGTCGAGTCCCCCACGGGCGCGTGCCGCCCTCGTCCCGCGTCCTTTCCCTGCCCCCCACGTGGTAAGAGGGCAGGGCTCCTGCAGGGGACACAGGTGCTGGGAGCAGCGCATGAGGAGGGGGCAGCCGCCCTCGTGTGGCAGCCGTGCCCCAGCTGCGCAGGCCTGGGCTGGCATCTGGGCCGCTCAGGTCGCCAGGCCCTGGTGGGGGCGGCTAAAGCAAGAGAGTGGAGCTGCTCTCCTGCTGCCGCGGGGTCAGCCAGTGGAGGGGCCTCGGGGGGAGGACGGGCCCCAGACAGCCCACGTCAGTGCTGTGTGCATGGCCCCCCACCCTGGACACGCCCCCACGTGCTGCACCGCGTCCTGCTGGGCCACGCTGAGCCACGGGCTCTCACTTTTGGAGCTTTGTCACCCAAGCCCAAGGGTGGGAGCTCAGGAGCAGAAGCCAATTTGCTCAGAATTGAGCATCGAGGCAGCCGAGGGGCTGACAGTGGGGCTCTGGGCAGCCCCCGCGGCCTGGTGGTCCCCTGACCTCTGCGGCCCTCGGGGGTGTCTTGAAAGTCTGCCCCGAGCTGCCTGGCTGGCAAGCTTGGACAGCCTGGGGCTCCTGGTTCGTGGCTGTCCTGTGCCCAGGCTTGGCAGCGGACGGCCCAGACGGCCTGCCCAGGCTGCATCCGTTTCCCACACGGCGCAGGAGGTCCTGCTGGAGGCTGGGCTTGAAGAGCGAAGCGAAAGCCAGGCCTGAGTATTTTCCGGGGAAGCCCCCGGAACCGCACCTGTTGCCTCGTAATAAATTGGGGCTTTAGAAAAGAAGCGTCAGTCGGCCTTCGTGGTGTGTAAGCAGGACCGACTCGAAGCCTCTCTGACAAGCAGGCGGTTTTTGAACTCCGGGCCCTGGTGCGCTCGGACCTGACCTTGCGCTGGCGGTCAGCGGGTGCCCGGGCAGGCGCGTGCTGGGGGCGTGCACCAGCAGCGGGAGCCGCGTGGCCTTTCCGGCCTCCCGCAGCCCAGCACGCGCCTGCCCCGCCCCGCCACGGGAGGGTGCTGCGCCTGCTTTGCCCGCACGGGGCCGGGGCTGTAGCGGGTGCTGGGTGATCTCTGAGCGAGGGAGGGCGGGAGCGAGCAAACGAGAGAAGGGCGCGCTCCGGCTGGGCCTCGGGGAGCACCGTGCCTCACCCACCGCAGCGGCCCCCTCGGGTCCAGCCCGGCAGCCGGCGCCCGGTGATTTGAAGCCTCGAGCCTGCACCGGGGAAGTGTGTGGTCTCCAGGCTGGCCCCGGGGGTCTCTGCCAGTGCCCCTCTGGGTGGCAGCTTCACCCCTCACCAGGTGGTTGCCGAGCCCTGAGGCTGTACAGACGAGGCGCTGCCCTGTGGATGGTGGAGGGGCTTGGCTCAGGCTGTGCGTGGCGCCTGCGGCTTGAGCGTCTGGGACCGCCGAGGCGCTGAGCCGGCACAGGCTGCCAGAGGACTCCTTCAGGGAGCGCCCGTCGGCCCACAGCTGCCCGGACCCTCTCCTCCGGGGGTTGCTGGGGGCTGGGGGCTTTTGGGGCCTGTGCCACGGTGGGAGCCGGCAGAACCTGCCCGGGGCGGAGACGGGTCCTGGTGACTTCCTTCACGCTTGGCTTGGCTTGGCGCGATCGGGAATCCCGCAGGCGCAGCGAGGCGGGTGGAGGAACCTCGGCAGGGGCTCCGCGCCAGCAGGGGCGTGGGGGCTGGGGGGGTGTCCTGCTGCTGCCCCACCCCCGGGACAGACCCTGCCCTGCGCAGGCAGCGCGCCCGGGGGCCGCCTGTCCCGTTCTCGGGACGCCCGCTCCACTCTGGCCTGCCCTTGCCTCGTCCCCGTGGGCAGCTGTCGGTGTGGGTGGCCGTCGCCCTGTCCCCCCTGCGCGGCTGAGTCCTGCTCAGAGGGCCTGGGCGGAGCAGGAAGCAGGGCAGGCGGCCTTCCAGCAGGGAGGGCGAACCAGACGCGTGGCGGCTGCTCACGGGGGCTGTGGGGGCGCGGTGTCGGGGGCCTGACGGGGGAGGGCGGGCGTGTGCCGGGTCTGGAGGAGCGTGGGGGGCGTGGGGGCGGCTGTCACCCAGGAGCGCCCGCTGGGCTGGGGTGTCGCTGGGACCTTGCGGCCGGGCGGACAGGCGGCGAGTGGCTGTCAGGACACAGGCGGATCGGGCGAGGGTCCTACTCAGGGCAGCGCCTCGGCGGGGACCCTGCCCCGCCTCGGGGGGTCCGGGCCGCGCAGCAACACCGCTGTTCCGAGCGTTGTGGGAGGCGCTGCCGCGCTCCAGGGAGAGGGCGGGCAGAGCACCTTCAGCAGCTCGACCCCAAGGGGGCGGCAGGCTGTGGGCAGTGGGTTCCCACGGGCGGCAGGCAGGCTCCTCTCCTGGCTTCCCGGAGACGTGGTGTCGGAGAGCGTGTCCACGTAGGCCCTGGCCCGCCGCGCGGGAACTGGACCCAGCCTCTTTATCAAGCGGAGAAACGTGAGCTTCCAGGAGACCCGAGCGACCCGCAGCCGGGTGCCGCTCAAGGCCCTCCTGGAGCCTGTGGCCCCGACGGGGGCCGGGGAGGCTCCCCACCCAGGGGTCTGAGTGGGAGGTGCCCTCGGCCCCTCTGCCACGAGAAGTGCTGCGCTCGCAGAGTTGGGAGGAGGCGCCGCAGCCAGCCGTGGGTGTGCCGCCCGCTGCCCAGTTGCTCCCTGGCCTGCACCCACTCGGTCCCAGGGGCTCTGCAGCCCCACGGAGCAGCCCCACGAGGCGCCGTGCCGCTGGAGCGGGAGACACTTTCCGCACGTTCTGGCGGGTTCGCTGGTACCGGCCCTCCGCTAGACGCTGAGCGCACCCGCGAGCTCGCAGAGGGCCCCGGGGCCCTGATGCATGTCCGTGCAGAAGGAGTGAGCCCCCGAAAGCCTGGGGGCGACAGCGCGGCGTTCTCTGTGCTGGCCGGCGCTTACGGGCGGCGCGTGGGTGACGTTGAGGGTGTGGGGACGTGGGTGTGGCGCACAGGAGACCGGTCTGAGGACGCAGACACCCGGGGCCCTCGTGCCGGCGTGAGTCATCTTGGTGGGCCGGCGGCTCCCTCTTGCAGCACCTGCGCCCACTGGTGCCCGAGCCAAGCCTGGCTCGCAGACTGCTGCTCGCTGAGCGGCCGGAAGGGGGCCCTGTGCATCCTGGGGCTCGTCAGGATGCCGGAGACGGGAAGGGGGCTTGTGGGTCCTGGGTGGGGCAAGCGGCCAGGGGCTGCCGTTGTGGCCCTAGCGAGGGCTCCATCAGGGCCCTGCTGCAGGGTCCCATCCGGCGAGTCCATGGGGGTGGGCGCAGCCTGCTCACGGGGTTCCCCTGGAGTGCGGAATGGGGCACCCGTGCCAATGCCCCTGCAGGGGCTGGAGGGCTGTGCCCACAGCATCATGGCCCCTGGAGGTGCTGGCCCAGGGCGTCCCCTCTCTCTGTGCTGGGCGGTCCTCACAGCCGCGCCAGGGGCTTGGTGCCTTGGCGTCGTCCTGGGGTGGGGGAGCCCCGTGGGGTCCCCTGCCTGCTCCAGGTCTTGTGACAACCCTGGGAAGGGTGGGGTGCCCTGGGGGCCCCACGCAGCTGGGCCTCAGCCCTTCCGACTCTGAGAGCACAGAGGGGACTGCGGAGAGGCCACGGGGCAGGTTAGTGCGCAGGGGGCCGAGGCAGGTGCCGTGCCTGCTCGCGCGCCAGTGCCAGGCTCTACGGAGGGCAGGGCCCGGCGCTCAGGCAGCGCGTGCTCACAGCCTCCGCCCGCTCCTGGCAGCAGGGTGTTGGCTGCGGACCTGCAGGCCCATCCAGGGCTGCGTCCACAAGGTGGGCTCCCTGCCGGTCGCCAGGCCTCATGGCGTGGGGCACGGGCTGTGGGCGGCTCTCCCTGCTGCCCGGGCCCTCGGCAGGAGCGCCGTGCCAGGTATGGGCGCCCCCTCCTCACCTCTGCCCCGTCACCCTCCTCTCAGGTGGGCCGTTCCCTGGGAAGCCTGAGAGCCCCAGGGAGCATCTGCGCCCCCGGCACTGCTGCGCCCTCGTGCCTGCTGATCAGCTCTTCCTCTCTCGTTCTTGCAGAAGGACATGGCACTGAAGCCGCACGAGCGGAAGGAGAAGTGGGAACGGCGCCTCGCCAAGAAGCCCAGGGGCCCGGAGAACAGCCCGTCCATGGAGCCAAACGAGAATGGGCGGCCCCTGCAGGCGGGCGGCGCCGAGCAGGACGTGGAGCCCGCCTGCGACCGGGGGGAGAAGAAGG
>PVKH010026040.1:0-13294 GCA_004027955.1 Chaetophractus vellerosus | reverse complement strand
GTATGATTCCATTTATGTGATTGGTATCATTGGTGCAGAACAGGCAAATCTATAGAGACGGAAAAGTAAACTAGTGGTTGCCTAGGGCTGTTGGGGTTAGGGGGAGGGAATGAGTTACAGGGTTTCTTTACTGGGTGATGAAAACGTTCCAAAATTGATCATGGTGATGGTTGTACAACTGTGAATATGGTAGAAACTATTGAATTGTACACTTTAAATGGGTGAATTGTATGGTGTGTGAATTAAGTCTCAATAAAGCTTTTTTAAAAGAAGAAAACAAGAAACATCTTTAAAGAATTCCTACTGACCAAAGTGGGGAGAATTCAAGCAACAAAATGAATAATAATTGATTTAAACCCTTTGAATATATAAAATAGCATGGGCCCATGATATCTTTAAAAATAGAAAGAAAAAATAAAGCAAAAATTCAAAACTCTTAAGGAATGTATACTTTAATGCTGAGCTCCATGTACTTCTTAGTGACCTTGTAGGTATCAACAATTTTCAATTAGTTCAACAGTCCTACTTAATGATGGAGTTGTGGACAATCATTCATCCATCCTCCATCCATCCGTGTATTTATTCATTTGAGGAACAATGGAGAGACTCTGTGCCAAGCATTAAGGATTTAAAGAGAAACTGTGATTGGTTGAATAATGTTCCCCCAAAGACGTTCACATCCTAATCCTCAGAACCTATGAATATGCTATCCTACACAGTAAAAAGGACTTTGCACATGTGATTAAGTTAAGGAACTTGAGATGGAGCAATTTTCTGGAATATACCTATGATAATAACAAGGATACTTTTAAGAGGGAAGTAGGAGGTTCAGAGTTAGTAGTAGGAGATGTGATGATAGAAGCAAGAGGTTGGAGTGACACAAGGAAGGGGCCATGAGCTATAGAATGCAAGCAGCCTTTAGAAGCTGTAAAAGCAAGGAAATGGATTTTCCCCTGAAGCCTCCAGGAGGAACGCAGCCTTGCAGACACCATGATTTTTGACTTCTGACCTCCTAAACTCTAAGATTATACATTTGTATTGCTTTAAGTCACTGCTTATTGTAATTTGTTAGAGCGGTATAGGAAACTAAAACAGAAATTACATCACCCCTGCCCTTCAAATACCACTTGGTTTCAGCTGCCTCTCATGAACAGATTCTAAAATAGCAGAGTCCCCATTTTATTGTGAGCCAAGACCCTCAGAAGAGCAGTGGTATTTAGTTATGCCACCCTTCTCAATTCCCATAACTCTACCTTACTCAAATAAGCCTGACATTGCTTCCTTCTTAGAACATCTCCATCTCCTCTTGACCAAAAACACATAATTATGTGTTCAAAGATCCCCATGCCATCTGCTGGGAGGATTAGCCAATATGGCCTTTAGCTCTGAGTCACCCATCCTGGCTGATGGTTTGTACTAGATCATTTTCCTCAGTCCAGTTAAGCCAGTGGAGAGAGAATATGGCATTTGTTGAGCACCTGACATGTGCCTGACCCTGGGATCAGTGCCTGACAGCACCTTATACAGACATTATCAACAATCCTATTTTCCAAATGAAAGAGACTGAGCCCCAAGATTGCACAACCAGAAGTTGACAGGGGTCATGTTTAAATCCAGGTGTCAGATATGAAGTCAGCCTTCCCATGCCCAAATTTCTCTGAACTGAGGGACTATGAAGAAGGCACCACACTGGCCCAATTCAGTCATTGGCCTATTGTTATGCCCCCTTGTCAATAACCCCATTCTTTGAACATCACACACCTGGATAAGATAAAACTGGAATGGGAGACCATGACCCTTTCCAAGTTCCCATCAAAGTACCACTCGGAATTCTCCACAGAGAACTAGAGGTTCACTCAGTTACTATCTAGGTGTCATATGTGAGGACAAGGATGAGAATGCATAGGGTTACAGAAGAGACTCCTGTGGAAAACATGTACTTTCATCTCAGCTGACCAGATGATCCAGGAGGCAGCTAAGGAAACCTCTAATGAAAAAAGAAAAAAATTAATGAAATCAAGGCAAAAACTGATGGAAATGGGGTGGTGGTACCAAGAGGTGGGTATTTATTTTGAGGACTTTGATCTTCTAAATATTTATTGAGTCAGTCTATTTCTCTCCATTCCCATCATAGCTACCCTAGTCCAGGCCCCAGTCATCTCTTTCCAGACAACTGTAATAACCTATTAATTATTCTTCCCATAACCACTCTAGCCACCAAAACCCATTCTCTTACTGGGAACCAGTGAAATCTTTTTGCTACTTTAAAGATACCTTACCATTGTCTTCTGCCTTCCAATGTTTCTGTTGAGAAGTCAGGAATTGGATTTACTGCTTTTTTAAAGGTAATGTGCCCTTTTTGTTTTTAGGTTTAGCAGGCTTGCTATATTTATTTATTATACAATACTATGATGTTGTATTTATTCTGCCTGAGTTCACAGGATTCACGGACCTGTGGATTAATAGCATTCATCAGTTTTGGAACTTTTTCAGCCTTTACTTCTTTATATACTGCTCCTTCTCCATTCGCTCTCATTTCTTTCTGGGAGTCCATTTATATATTATATCTATTGACTAATTCTCATATATCTCTAATTCTCTTGTGTGTATTTTCTAAACTATTCTCTCTGCGTACTTCAGTATAGACATTTTCTATCAATATGTCTTCCAGTTCACTGATTTCATTTTCTGTTATGTCCAGTTAACTATTAATGAGTTATTAATTTCAGATACTATAGTATTTAGTTCTAGATTTTGCCCTATTTATTTTATAGATTAAATCATTTCTCTTTTCATCTATTCCTCCCATTTTATTGAACATACATGTCAGGATTGTTTTAAAGTCATTGTTAACTAATTCCTATATCTGGATCATCTGTGGGCCTGTTTCCTTTGTTTTCCTCTTGGTTTTTAGTCATGTGGTCCTGTGTCTTAGCATGCCTAGTAATTACTAACTCAGTGGATATTGTTGATAAAACTTCTAAGAACTCCAGATGATGTTAATTTTCTCCATGGACCATTTAGCCCTCCCTCCTTTAGGCAGATGGAGCAATAGCTGATCACCTTGGTCTAGTCAGGGATGGTCCTGCATCAAGGCTGTGTTGCAGTCAAAGTGTAGCTCAATATGCCTCTTGTTTGCCCTTATTTAAGGCACGGCCCTCCAGGATTTTCACCTGAAAGCCTGGTGTGCTCACTGGGTCCCCTCCCCATTGCAAGTTCTGAACCCTAATCTTTGTCTCTTGAGACTGTGAAGACTGCCGAAAATTGTGCTGGTTTTTCAGAGGATGTTTGCTTGGGCTTCTAGCCTCCAACTTCAGGTATCCTCAAAATTCAGCAATTGTCCTGAGAGAAAAACCAGCTGAATATCTGAGGCATCCCAAATCTTGCCAGAAGTTCTGCTGGTTTCTCTTTTCCCCAGTAACAGCCTTCCACAAGTGCAAATACTGGATGTTTGGCCTCTAATCTGAACCTGGAACTGGAAAATGATCCCAGGATAAAAGAGACTGTAGAAGTCAGCTTATTTTCCAGACCCTTAGCCACTCTCATCCTCTCTACCTCAGAAGCTCTCTGTTGCCCTCAAACAGATGATCTCTTATTTTAACTGGCTTTTTCACTTGTTCATCACAGGAGCAATAATCTGCCACCATCTACTCCACCCCACTAGGAAATAATGGTTTCTCAGCAAAACGCTTTTAAAATCACAGACCTACAAGTCTGAGTATTCCTCTGCTTCAACCCTCCCAATGTCTCCCACTGCTCCTAGAATAAAAATCAAATTACTAGCCTACTTGACCTTCTCCTTCCAGTCTAATCTTTTTTTTTAAGATTTATTTTTATTTATTATATATTCCCCCCCCCTTTATTTTTTTGCTTGTCCTTGCTGTGTTCATTTTTCTCTGTGTTCCTCTGTGTCTGCTTGTCTCCCCTGCTGGGGCGACCTGCTGAGTCAGCTCACCAGCGCGGCAGCCCACCTGCTCGTGGGGGCTCGCCCTTGCTCAAGGGGGCTTGCCTTTGCCCCCGGGGTTTGCCTTTTTGCCTGCCCGTGGGGGCTTGCCTTTGCCCACGGCAGCGTGCCCTGCCCGTGTTGGCTTGCCTTCTCAAGGCGGTCCACCCATTTGAAGAGGCCCGGGGACTGAACCCGGGGCCTCCCATGTGGTAAACCGGCACCCTACCAACTGGGCTATACAGCCGCCCCCCCCCCAGTCTAATCTTGCATGCCCTCTTCTCCTCCATACTCACTGCTCTGCAGTTACATTGGCTGATTTCCACCCCTCACTCAGTGTGTTGGCACACATGCTAGTCCCTCCATCAGAGTTGTTGCCCAAAAGTCTTCCTAGAAGAGTCTGGCGTGGCAGTAATGATTCTTAGCCTGATCCTTGGATTTGGGGGAGCCCTTTATTTCCCAGTACTCCTCAGTCAATTACTAGCCACCTAACATCAGGAAATGTATTAATTTCTCTGAGTCTCAATGTCCTCATCTGTAAAATGGGAAAAGCATTGCCTTTCTCAAAGGTTTTTGTGAGGACTAAATTAAGTAATGCATTTTAAAATACCTGGCTTAACTACGGCCTCCCCTCTTTATTCAAAAGCAAATCTCAGAATGTAAAAGAGAACATCCACTTTGGAAGACAGTCTGGCAATTTGTTACAAGGCTTACCATAGGATCCAGCAATTGCATTCCTAGGAATTTACCCAAATGATTTGAAAACTGTTGTCCACATAAAGCCTTGCACACCTTTGTTTATAGAAGCATTATTCATAATTGCCAAAAATTGGAAGCAACCAAGATATCATCCTATAGAAGAATGGATAAACACACTGTGGCACATCCATACAATGGAAAATTATTCAGCAAGAAGAAGAAATAAGCTAAGAAGCCAAGAAAAGACATGTATGAGGATCCTTAATTGCATATTGCTAAATGAAAGAAGCCAGCCTGAAAAAGACACATACTGTATGCTTCCAAGTATATGACACTGTGGAAGAGGCAAAACTATGGAGACAGTAAACAAAAAATCAGTGGTTGCCAGGGGTTGAGTTGAGGGAGGGATGAATAGGTGCAGCACAGGGAAATTTGATGGCAGTGAAACTATTCAGTATGATACTGTATCAGTGGCTACACGATATTGTGCATTTGTCAAAACCCATAAAGTTGCATACACAAAGACTGGCCCCTATTGTAATCTATGGACTTAATAATAATGTACCAATACTGGTTCATCAGTTGTAATAAATCTACCAGACTCATGCACCATGTTAATAATCAGAGAAACTTTGGGATGGGGAAAGAGGGGGAAGGGGATATACGGGAACTCTGTTAATCTTGCTCAAGTTTTCTGTACTCCTAAATCTGTTTTTAAAAAATAAAGTCTTAATAATGATGATGATAATATAAAATAAATAACTAATTTAAAAACTCAAACCAACCAAAAATGAGCCTTCCCACCAGTAAGACTAGCTTTTGTTTCTACATCAATGTTCCATTTCCCTTTTCTCACTCCTCCTTGGCAGAATTTGGCCTCAGCAGTCAGATATGTTTTGAGAGTTTGCTATGACACACAAACATCCCCTCTTAACAAGAACCATGTACCCTCCCTCCCCAACCAAAGGCCAAGGAGATGCTTCTATTACCAGCCATTATTCCTTGGGAAAAGAAAGAAAATCTTTAAAAGCAAGTATGTCTCATCTTTTAAAAAAAAATCCTAATCCTTGACTAACTGCAGTCTGCCTCTAATTGCTTTTCCTTCTCATGTTTTATGTCCATAATGTAGGTCCATTGTTTGAACATCACTTCAAGTGAAATTGTGCCAGCAAAAGCGAAAAGACATAGCATCTTTGGATCCTTTTAGTCCAGCTGTGAACTTTAGACTTAATCCTTTAGGGCACCCTTGTCTGGTAAGGTTTAATTTATATTAAATTTTCTAAAAGGAAAGGCAGAATGGTCAAAGCGAAACAGCGAGACAGACAAGAGTGTCTTTCATAAATTAATAAGCATCACCGACTGCCTTTCTTGACCCTTTAAACTCCGTGAAATTAATACAAGTAGACAACTAAGGCCTGTGTGGCTCCCCCCCAGAGCCCTGCAAGTTCACTTAAGCAATCCAAGTTTCCTTAAAGTTTTATAAGCCAGCTTTTAGAGCAAGTCTTTTGTACTTATTACTGGTGACAGTGAGCATGAAGGCAGCCAATGAACCTTTACTGACTTACGACCCCAATATGGTCGAGCACCGTCATCAAGGGAAATATCAAAATCAATGCTTGTATATTACATTGAGGTCCTGACTTCTGAAAAAGGCCCCTGTAGACCCTTCAGAATATGTCAGTGAAATAAACAGCTAATGCTGCGAGACATTCTATGGACAGCGGTCAGAAGTGCTGTTTATTTAATCACTTTTCAACCGTCCTAACCCTTCTAAAGGGTACATGTTCCTGAAAGAAAAAAAAATTCCATGCCCCCACTTCCTTTGCAGTAGAAGCATGCTTATACCCATTATTTCAAGCGATGACATGTATGGCTTTGCTGCAGGGAGCAGAGAACATGGTGTGGTCTTCCTTGGAGATGAATGGGCTTGCTTATTAAACAGCTACTGAGGAAGGGGGGCTGCAGGTACAACACCTTCTCTACGTGGGACCTCTCATATACAGCCGCACCTGCGGGAGGAAGGCTGGGCTCACAACCACCTTTTTCTTCCTGAAATGAATCCTGTCACTGCTTCACCTGGAACCTCTCCTACATACACAATCACCAACTCCGTGCATGGGCTGTTTATGTAATTTTAAAAGATTTCCATTTCAGTTATTCTTAGGTTTTTCATTACTTAAATGCTCTACCAGGCATAGGAGGATAATAATTACTGTGGTTATCAGAGCGTATGTTTTTAGGGCTTCCTCCCCAACCACCCCCCCCCAATAGAGATGGTCCTAGAAGTAAGAAATCTTGAATACCACAAATGAACATGTATGTTCCTTCAAATATAAAGAATACAACCCTTTCATTTCCAGATGATAGGAAGGTAGACTTGAGGACTTCTGAAGTCCTTCTAATGCTCTGATTCTCTCACCTACTATTTTTGAATCTTATTTTTTTCCCGATAATGGCTATCCATTTGCAATGAGCCATTCAGTCTTTCCCAGCTGGGACAGTTCCAGTCTCCAAGGTTTGGTTGTCTGCAGGAAGATCACTTCCTGGTTTGGTTGTCTGCACAGAAGATCTTCCGCTCACAGGCCTTGCACTCAAGCAGTCTGGCTAAGCTGCCCAGAATTCAGTTCAAAGCTCAGAATTGCCAAGTGGGCCTCAGCAGAGGATCAAAGATCCAGGTGCCCCCTTGGCCTGTCCAATAATTTTATTTTTGGCAAAAAAAAAAAAAAAAGATTCCTATCAATTTGACATTTTATTGGGGGGCAAATACTATTAATGCTCTGCAAAGGACCTCATTTAGATCAAGCCAACAGCTGGCTTGCCTTAGGCCTCTTCTAAAGAAATGATGCCCTTTGGATGCCAATAATCACACCTGGGATTGGGCCGTGGGCTGACCCCAGGGGTAGGAAAGATGTCTGCGTGGGGCTGTGAGGAACATGGGGCCCTGCTCACAGTGCCCAGGGTGTAAGAGCAGATAAAGAATATTCCTTTCTGGCAGCCCCAAGGGTCAAAGCCAGGGGGGCTTCAGTGGTCAGGGCTCAAAGGCAGGGTTGCCATGGCCTCTGCATTAGGAGCAGGGCAAAGGTGGTAGAGAGAAGAGAGAAAAGACCAAGAGCAAAGGAGAGGGTCCTGTGTTGTCTCCAAAGGCACAGGAAATGTCCTCATTGGTGGCCAGATCTGAGCACAAGAGAATAGATTGGATGAGGGAAGAGAATCAGCCCAGGCAAACCGGAAGTGGCTTCGCTATATAATGCATTTACCAAGAGCATCCTTTTCCCTGCTAAAGCTACTCTCCAGGAAAGGAATGCTCTTAACACATTGTCGCAAAGGCAGCCATACCTCAAAAAAAGAAGGCCCAGTGTCACACAGTCAAGGTCGTTCCAAACCTCAACACGGGTGAGCCTCAGACTCCTCACCTGACCCCACCCCATCCCCAATACACAGCAAAATCAAAGAGGACTGAGATACCCCTCCCCCAGGGGGAGCCTGACTGAGGTTCCTCTGTTCAGTCCAGGAAACCACTTCATTTCTTTGGATTCCCCCATCACATCAAACACTTTGGGGCACATTGATCTGCACTCCCCTTTCTTTCGGATTGACAGATTCCTCCCCTTCAACAACAATTATAAGCTATAGCCAGGACGATAATAATAAATCACACATCTATGGGCGATTTGCTCTGTGCCCATCTCCTTCCCTAAGCACTTTGTGCAATAGTTCATTGCATGCTCATGACGACCCTGGGGCACTATTATTATGGGTAGGCATGGTCCAAGGTCACAAAGCTAGAGGCAGTGGAGCCAGGTTTCTGATGTCTCTGACCCCCACAGACCCCTGCCACCCAGGGCTCTTCACCATGGTGCTTATTGCTCCTTAAAGCCTACCTGTTTACCAGAGAGGGGTCACTCATTCCTATCTCTTTCTCACCTTCTTACATCACCTTCTTTAAACCACTTTCTTTACACCCCATCCTAAATGACATTGTAATATTTTTTGTTGTTTAAACATAGGGTGGGCACTCTATATTATTGTTTTTGCTTATCCAGAAGCCCGATTGGGGTCCAGTGCATAATAGGGTCTCAGTATCAGTTGGATGGATGAATGAATGGCCAAGCAATTCATTTCTCAAGGAAGTCTTCCTTCACTGTGAAAACATAGCAGTGCATTCATCACAGATACTCAGAACTCTCTCCTACATTTTCATCCTTCCCACCTCCCCATTTTGAAAAAATAAAGAAAAATGATTTTTTCACACAATTCCTCCACATGCACTTGTCCTTTTTTTTATGATTTGAATTGACAGTGGATGCCTGCAAAAGCCTCTGGAGTCCAGCAGGACATCAATCACTTTCACAACTGGAATCACAGCATGTCCCTTAGGGGAAACTTTAAGCATTAAAGCAGAAAGTGCTTCAGCCGCACCAGGACAGGAAAAGGGGTAAAGCAAAAAGAACAACTAGCACCGCACCACCAGGCATTTTTGCCATTACCCAGGGTTGGGGAAATCCCCAATAACTATCAGTTTGCTTTCCATTACCCTCCTAAATTTGAGGGGAAGTAAGAAAAAGGCAAAAAAAAAACAGCTCATAGCAAAACAAACACTTGCTTCCAATGCTACCGAAATTCTGTGGGAAAGAACTCTAGGGGTCTCTGTGTTTCCTTGCTAGAGCCCAAAATACTTGAGTTCAATTCTCAAATGCAAAGAACAAGAAACAATGAGCTTAGGCATCAGTCTCCAAATTATATAGCAGCCTAAAAGAAGTAGTTTCAAATGTCCCTCAAAACCAGGAATGATTCACTAATCAGAAGAGTGTGTTGGGGAATGTTTGGGCAAACTATCATTTTCAAACATTAAAATTATCATTACTATCTGAGATAGACTTTATTCTGGAGAATAGCCTGTCATCTTCCAGGATCACAGACTAGAGAAATGGAACCACCAGCCTCCTTAGGCAGATGCAGAATTAATTTAGGTTGTCCAGGAAGAGAGAGCTAGAACCTAGACCCTCCTCCCCACTGTGCCTTGGGTGGCCATTGGCCATAGGCATATTCCACACATGGGGATAAAATCCATCATCCTTTCAGAAGTCACATCCCCATGGCCAAGAGGAAGGCCTTTGTTTTCAGGTGGATCTTGATTTAAACCCAACCCCTCCCTTGCTAGCTAAGTCTCAATTTATGCACCTAAACCTCTTGTAGGCAGTTCACAGGAAGAGGGCTGACTGTAATTGGAATATCTATTTTATTATATGAGGAAAAATAAGTTTTAATTACCTTATTGAATAAAGTCCATTAAATCTAGAAGAAATCATAAAAATTTTTATACCCATTGGTTTTATCCAATTCATCTTCAAATTTTTGGTAGTCTGTGAAGCATTCCTGTTCTTTTTAAAGGAATACATTACATCACTATCTTATATAGCTTCTGCTCTTCTGAAGTTAGAACATCCTAACATAGGCAAAAATACCTTATTTCTAAACACCCTCAATAGAAATGTGTATAAGACACAAAAACCCTGGGAGCACTGTATGCTTAAAAGTAGCCTAGTTATTCAATTTATCCTTTTATTTGACACCATAAGGGTTTTCACACCATAACCTAAGGCAATGTGTCGCAGTGAGGTTTGGAAGAAGTGAGGATTGTGCCTTTCTACTATAAAGTGGGGAGAAGGGCTATTGTGAAGGTGGACTCCTAGAGCAGAACATCTTAAGAAAGGACAAAGATGGTAGTTGAGGATTTGGAAATTCATTACCTGAAAACTTTCCACACATGTGAATTCCCTGGAAAATCTTCAGGGAAGATTTGCAGACTGCTTCTGTAAGACATCAAGCATCAAGCATCTTACTATTTGAAAGTTTTGTACTGATCAAGAGAGCTTTAATTTCCCTTTAACTTGACTAAACTTCAGACAGCCTTCTCCCTGACTCCAGGCCCCTGGGAGTTTCACAGTAGCCCTTATGCTATCCAAGTATTTCTTACACTATCCAAGCACCTGAGATACCCCAGCGAGATAGTTCTTTCTTCAAGCCCTTACAAACTCCAGGCCAAATCACAGCAGAAGAAAACATTCCAAACCAAATGGCCCTAATTACAAACTTAGTAAGTCACTTACCCATCCCACTAATCAAGCCCCCTTAACATCCTCCAAAAACTTTTGCGCCAGCCCACCCGGGCCCTTTAAAACCCTGCTGTCCTTGTCCAAACAAAGTTGAGTTCTAGTCTCTCTTTCCTGCTACAGTAGTTCTTGAATAAAATCGCCTTTGCCTATTTAACACTGTCTAGTGCAATGTATTTTTTTGACAGTGCTTGCTGTTAAATCTGTCTGTAATAGACTCCCCTAGTTATCTACTTAGAAAATGATTACTTATCTTTGGGGACACAGTCCAAATATTCCTTAATGGATTTAGTCATAGTTAGTTGTTTTCCTATATTCTCAAAAGCAACTTTCTACCCACCTCCACAATCGCACATACCTCATGATAATGTAGTTACTTGTTTTTATGCTTATCTCTATCCTTAGATGTGGACCTGTTAGGGTGGTGCTCCTGAGAAGCACAGTGTCGGGAATACTGAAAAAAAATCAGTGAGGAAGAAGTCTATGACACCGATTCAGACACCATTGCAAATGTTCTGACTAAAGGAAATGATGGCTTGAACAAAGGGGGGTGACAGCAGTGAGAAGTAACTGGATTCTAGATATATTTTGAAGCTAGGGTTGATGAGATTTTATTACAGGGCCTGTAGGATGTGAGGAAAAGATAAAAGTCAACAATGACTCCAAGAATCCTGGCCTAACAACTGGGTTGATGGCGGTATTACTCATTGCTCAGTGGGAGACTCGAAGAAGAGCAGGTTGAAAGGACAAAATCAAGTGTTTAATTTGGGACATATTAAGATTGAAATACTCAATTTACATTAACCTCCCTATACTATTCCTTTCAGCCACAATCACATTTATAAATCAGCAATGTCAGTCATATTCATTATAATGTATTACCATAAAATCTATCCATTTCCACATATTTACAACCAACTTCATTAAACATTCTATGTACATTCAGTTAACTGAAATAAAGCTACATAATAATCTAGGGACTGGATAATATAGTGATTTTGGTGGTAGATGAGGATTGTGATTAATAATATAATACAAATACAAGAATGTTCCTCTATCACAAGGTGTAAAGAATATGGTGGTACATGGGGAAAATGCAACTTATGTAACTTATAGACAACAGTTAACAGTAATATTTAATATTTTTTAGCAAAGGCAAAGAAGATATTATATCAATGCTAAAATTTTTAAAACTATGGAATTTAGTTTTATGAGATGTTTATCAAGCACTGTTTTTGTTTTGTTTTTCATTTTCTTCTTTAACAAGGAGTCCTTGGTCATGTCATTTAGCCAATCTGTGCTCATTTATTCATCTTTCAGAACACTGTAGAAACAATTGAGTTTGTTTTTAGGATTAAATAAGATAAATGTGCCTGGACAGGATTTTTTCAAGTAATAATTCCACGATTTGTTAAGCTGCCTTTTATCTGTTATTTTATTTTTTAAGTTGAAATAAAGTTAAAAAAAAAAAAGATTGAAATATCCATTGACTTCCAAGTGGAGATATTGAATAGACTTGTGGCTATATCAGTGTGGAGTACAAGGATAAGATGGAGGTTGGAAATAAGAATTTAGGAATCACATGTATACAGAAGGTATCAAAGACAAAGGACTGGATAAGATCCTCTAAGGAAAAAGTGGAAAGAGATGAGGACCAAGGACTGGTTGCCAGGAAACTCCTGCCTGATGAAAGAAAGAGGGTGTCAGTTAGAAAAACATGTTCAGATATGTGAAGCATTTCACTAAGTAAAACATATCAAATTTCTTTTCGGCTGATTAATTTTTTAAAATTTGTATCCTTTATTTCTTTATATTGTTGCTTTATTAATTTTTATTTAACATTTTCCTTCTAAATTACAGGTAACAGTGGCTTTCACAATGTATTTTGCAGAGGAAAGAAAGAATACTTTCATTCTAGTAAAGTCAACATCATTTTTCTCATTTATTGTCATAGTTCAGCCACAAAAACATTTTTGTTCATACAAATATGCCAAATTCATAGACAGGAGTAGCCAGTCATAATGATTTTCTACCATCACTTGTGAACATTCATTATCAAAACATTACTTTGGCCACCACTGCATTCACTCCCCTATTCCCCCACCCCCCATACACACACACACACACAAACAGTAAAAAACCATCTGTGGAATTTTACTTATACTACTTCCTTTTTTAGTTTGTTGTTATGGTCTGTTTGTGCACTTCGCTTTGAACAGCAAAACATTATCAAAAGAAGATTAATCATTTTCTCCCCTGCCCATGGAGATTTCAAAGGCTCTATGATTGCTGAATGGATGTCAGCTCAGCTTGAATGTTCATTTAAGTCAGTGACAGATCCTAAATTTGCTTCCTCAGATCAGGCAAACTCAGGGAGTCTGAAAAAGACTAACATCTTTTGCAGATAACACTGCATCTTGCAGCTTGAAAAGATAAACTTATTTTATCAATCTCCAAATGATTAGCTCATATTAAGAATCTATTCTTGTCTTCCCTTTCAGATTCAGGTTTTAGATGCCAAATAAAGATTATCTTGGGG
>PVKH010026039.1:0-13295 GCA_004027955.1 Chaetophractus vellerosus | reverse complement strand
ACTGGGAACGGAACTCAGGACCTCTCATGTGGGAAGCAGATGCTCAACCACTTGAGCCACATCCACTCCCAGCCAACTGGTTTTTGACAAACCTACCAAGCCTATGTTGATGGGACAAATGAGTCTCTTCAACAAATGGTGCTGAGAGAACTGGATAGCCATAACCAAAACAATGAAGGAGGACCCCATCTCACTCCCTATACAAGAATCAATTCAAAATTGATCAAAGACTTAAATATAAAAGCCTGGATCATAAAACTACTAGAAGAAAATGTAGGAAAACATCTTCAAGACCTTGTGGTGGGTGAGGGTTTCTTAGAACTTACACCCAAAGCACATGCAATAAAATTTAAAATAGATAAATAGATAAAATTAAACACTTTTGCACCTCACAGACTCTGTCAAAAGGGTGAAAAGGCAGCAGACTCAATGAGAGAAAACATTTGGAAATCACATGTCCGATAAGGTTTTAATATCTATGATATATAAAGAGATGCTACAACTTGACAATAAAAAGAGAAATGACCTGATTAAATAATGGGCAAATGATTTGAACAGATATTTTTCCAAAGAAGAAATACAAATGGTGAAAAAACACATGAAAAAAACGTCCAAGTTCACTAATGATTAGGGAAATGCAAATCAAAACTACAATGAGCTATCATTTTACACCTATCAGAATGGCCACTATTAAAAAAACAAAGAACTACCAGTGTTGGAGAGATAGGACCACTTATTCACTGTTGGTAGGAATGCAGAATGGTACAGCCACTGTGGAGAACTGTTTGGCAATTCCTAAAGAAGTTGAATATAGATTTACCAAGTGACCAGGCAAAACCACTACTGGGTATAAAACCAGAAGAACTGAGAGTAGTGACACAAACAGACATCTGCACACCGATGTTCAAAGCGGCATTATTTGCAACTGCCAAAAGTTGGAAACAACCCAGGTGTCCATCAACCAATGAATGGATAAACAAACTGTGGTGTATTCACACGATGGAATATTATGCAGCTATAAGAAGAAATGAAGTTGTAAAGCATAATGACAACATGAATGAACCTGGAGGACATTATGATGAGTGAAGCAAGCAAGCCAGACACAAAACGACAACTGTATGATTGCACTACTAGGAACTAAATATATTGTGTAATCTCATGGACTTACTAGTTTGAATATGGGTCACCAGAAAATAGATTGAGTTTAGAAAATGGAAAGCTGAGGGTTAACTTGTGCAGAGATGGTAAAAAAGGATGTGTTTAATCTTTGGAAATGAATAGAAAAGGTGAAAGTCCAACATAATGTTTGTAACTAGCAGTACTATTATGTGGGTATGAAAGTGGTTCAAAGGGAAAATCTAAGGTCATGTATATTACGAAAAGGAAAGCTAAAAAATTGTAACATGGAACTGTATGGTATAGTAAAACTACATGTGAAATATGAAAATGGGTAAAATTGCATATACAGGATAGTTTTGCTTTGAAGCTGAACAAATGTATATTGATACTACAAAATGTTAATATCAGACAAAAAAATTATGCTAAATGAAAGAAACCAAACACAAAGTACTACATATTGTATGATTCCATTTATATAAAATGTAAATATAAATCAATTTACAAAGATGAAATTTTTTAAAAATTAAAAATATATAGTTTTTAAAAAGATTAAATTAGTCGTTATGTAGGGCTGAGGAAGGACTGCTAAGGGGTGTGGAGTTTTTCTTTTTGGAGTAATGAAATTGTTCTAAAAATTTTTTGTGGTGTTGAATGATTATACTAAAAGCCTTTGATTATACCCTTTGGATAGGTCATATGGTATATGAATATATCTCAATAAAACTGCCTAATAAATAACTATGCAAGAACAGCCAGAGGGGGCGGATGTGGCTCAAATGGTTAGACATCCGTCTCCCATATGGAGGGGGACCTGGGTTCGATCCCCGGGACCTCCCAGTAAAATAAAGAAAAAATATATAGAAGGCGCACAGGTGTGCCAGGCCCCACCAAGCCATGCAGCAAGATGATGATGTAACAGGAGAGTGACACAAGGGAGAGCCAAGATGAGACGTGCTGAAAAAAAAAAAAAAAAAAACAGGAACTGAGGTGGTGCAGGTGGCAGAACACCTCTCTCCCACATCGGAGGTCCCCAGGATCAAATCCTGGTGAAGACAGGAGGAAAAGGGTGAGAAGAGAGGGCAGCAAAGAGACACAGAGAATTGCCCAGCGAATGGACACAAAACAGCAAATAGGGGAGGGGGGGTGTTAAAATGGATAAAATAAGTAAAATAAATAAATCTTTAAAAAAATAAAATAAATGAATGGCCAGAAATATCAGCTATGTACAGCAGGGAAAACAGAGAGATTGAGAGGTGAAGAATTTTGTTTGTTTTTGTTTATTATTATTACTGAAATAACGAAAATGCTCTAATAATGATTGCAGTGATGAATGCACAACTGTGACTATATCAAGTATCACTGACTGTACACTTTGGATGAATTGCTTGCTTTATGAATATGAATCAATAAAATTTGTTTTAAAAAATTAATTGTTGGGGCCGGCTTGATAGCCCAGTGGATAGGGTGCCGGCATACCACATGGGAGGCCCTGGGTTCAGTTCCCGGGGACCTCTCCTAGCGGGCAGACCGCCTTGAGAATGGCAAGCCGCCATGGGTGGGCCAGAGCCGCCGTGGGCAGAGCAAAAAGCTGCCACGGACAGGGCAAAAGCCACCACAGGTAGGGCAGGTCGCCCGCGAATGGAGTGCAGCCAGTCACCCGTGAAATGAAAGCCGGCCGTGAATGGAAGCAGAAGCCGCCCACAAGCGGGGAAAGCCACACCTGCGCAGTGACCAGTCTTGGTGCGTCGCCGCAGCGGGGGGGAAGGGGAGATATGTAATAAAATAAATAAATCTTTAAAAAAAAATTGTTTATATATTTATGAGTTATGATTTTGCTCCAGAGGACAAAAAGTTTTAAGTTTTATTGGAAAAATAATCACACAGTATCAACCAAATCAGGCACAGAAGGTACATAGAGAATCTAAAAAAGACTTACTCCAAAACTTCTCTAAATTTTAATTTTTAAAAATATTTATCAGGGACACGGATGTGGCTCAGGCAACTGGGCTCCTGCCTACCACATGGAAGGTCACTGGTTTTTTGGGATCCCCGGTGCCTCCTAAAGAAGACAGTGGGCTGGCACGATGGGCAGGTGCAGCAAGCTGACACAACAAGAGACACAAGAAGAGGGAACATAATGAGAGACAACAAAGCAGGGAGCAGAGGTGGCTCAAGCAATTAGGCACTTCCTGCCCACATTGGGGGTACCAGGTTCGGCTCCCAGTGCCTCCTAAAAAAAAAAGGAAACAAGGAAGACGAACAAACACAGCAAGTGCAAACAACAAGAGGGGTGGGGAGAAATAAATAAATAAATCTTAAAAATATATATATATATATATATATATATATGTATGTATGTATCAAACACTCTATGCCAGGCACTATTCTAGGTGTTTTATAAATATTAACTTATTTAATCCTTGCAACAACCCTATGAGGTAGGTATGTTTACTATTCCCATTTTACAGATTAAGGAAATGGATACACAAAAGTTAGGTCACTTCCCCAACTAGCACCCAAGCAGACTCCAGCATGCATACCCTTAATCTCTATGCTATGCTTTTAAAAGGAAATTCTAATTGATGCAACTGTGGTGAAGCTAGTGTACTGCACCATTCCTGGAATAATTATTTTGCAAAGCAATATAATAACATGTAACAAGAGTCATAAATGTTCACATCCTTTGATCATGTGGTTCATTCCTGGGAATTTATGTTAAGGAAATAATTTAAGAGTATTATTAAAGATGGTAATAAGATTTCATAGACATGAAAGCATGTTCATAATATAATGATAAACAATACAAAATATATACACAGGTGGATGACTATGTGCTACAGAGTGGTTGTGTTGGATAATAGCTAGGGATAATTATTTAAAATACTTTTTTAATTATACAAGTAATAAATGAATGCATTTTTCCTAGTCACTTCCTCCCTCTACTTCCCACTCTCTCCCACCCTTCTTCACCTTTCCCCAAGAAATAATCCTTTCAGATCTTCATGTTTTGTAAGATATACCCATGGAAACTTACAGTGCTAGAATATTATACATATCATAATGCAACTTGCTGTTATTACATAAAGATCTAGCTCATTCCTTTATTGTTGCATAGCATTCCACTATGTAATAATGCTACAGATTATCTAGCTACTCATTGTTGTTGGACATTTAGGCTGCTTTCCATTTTTCCCTTATAAAAACACATGCAATGAAAAGTCACATAAATACCTCCTTGGATATATAAGTGAGTGCTTCTATAACAGACACTAGTTTATGCATATTTTTTTTGTTTTAATAGATATTGCCAAATTTCCTTCCTCAACACTACCAATTCATTCCCATAATGGTGTGCTCTCTAACCTTTTATTCATTATTGTTTATATAGTCTCTGCAATTCAAACAAAAAAAAAAACAAATTCTACAAGAATCTATGTCATACAGCTCATCTAAGGGTCGCTGTTTAAATAAGAGAGAAAATAAATCTTCACTTCTCCTGTTATTAAGATATAAATCTAGGCTCTCGGTACTATATCCAGTTTATATCCCTGAGCAGATCATCCGTAATTCAAACTAGATAACAATATGACTATATATATATATATATACATACATACATACACATACACATATACACCACTTGGCTTTAGTTTTCAAAGATAATGCTGTTGACAGATTTGCTATCTATGTGTGGGTGTGTGCTTAGAAACAAAAGTGGATCCAGCCATCTCTTCTGCTATGTTCATACAAAGTTGTTCTTGGCTTTACCACACATGGTTAATGCAGCCTGTGGAATGGATTGTGGCTCCATATCTTCAAGTCACAGACTGCCAATGTCTATAATCAAAATGAACCAACCTATCTTTACAGAGCATCAGGTTGGCCCGTCTGCCACTGCTTCTGTTTGCTACCTTCCCTGAGCTTTATGCACTGCATAAAAAAATTGCAGTATAAGAGAAAATTCTGCTTCCTCCTTCCTATTAGTGTTTAATAAAAAGTATTAAAATGTGAAGAAAAAGAATCTAGAGTGGAATCTTTGTGCTGAATAATATGGTTACTCGGTCAATGAGTGAACCAATAACAACTGATAATGTCAGAGCACAAATGGAGAATTGTACAGGTTGAACAAGTTTTCATCCATTAAGAATGACAGCTCACATTCTGAAATGCCAAATATGTCACAATAAAGTTAATAATTCCTGGGGACTAAAATGTCTTTGAAAACTGCCTGTAAGGGGAACCGGCTGTAGCTCAATCTGTAGGGCTCCAGTTTACCACATGGGAGGCCCCAGGTTTGGTTCCTGGGGCCTCCTGGTAAAGGCAAGCCACCGCGCGGTGAGCTGCCTCAGCGAGATGACGCAGCAGGGCAAGACAAGCAGACAAGCAAACACAAAGCAAATGAAACGAGCACAAGCAGCGGGGGGGGGGGGGATATATAAATAAACAATAAATCTTATTTAAAAAAACTGCCTGTAAGAACAAAACATAAATCAAAAAAGATACTACTTAGTTCATGGTCATAGGAAATCTGTTGTATACTTAAACACTGCAAGAGAGTCTTTAAAATACCGTGGAGAGAATGCCCGTAAGTTCATTAGCTTTTTTAAAAATTTCCATAATATATCAAAATGACTATTCAACATATGTTGATGACAAGTTGTCTAGTTCATTCACTTGTTTCCAGCAATTTCACAAACCAAACAATTTATCATTCTCCTGTTTCATAATCTATCAGCAATATGGCACTCATCAATTCAACTACATTAAAGTATATGTACCCTCCTTAATCCCAGGGGGAAGAAAATAAAATTTAACCAAAAAAAAAAACAAAAAACTATGCAAATCTAACCAAAAAAAAGTAATAGAGAGTTGCTAACAGAGCATTTAATCTATTAAACAAATTAATATTGGGCCCGGCTAGATAGCTCAGTGGATAAAGAGCGCGCTGGGGTACCACATGGGAGGCCCCGGGTTCGGTTCCCGGGGACCTCTCCGAGTGGGCAGACGGCCTTGAGAAAGGCAAGCCACCGTGGGCGAGGCAAAAACCGCCGTGGGCAAGGCAAAAAGCCGCCACGGGCAGGGCGGAGCCCCCACGGGCATGGCAAAGTCACCCGTGAAAAGCGGAGCTGCTGCCTGCGAAGCGGAAGCCAGCAGCCTGCAAAAACATGGAGGACTGCTGCCCGCAAAACATGGAGCGGAGCCGCCCGTGAAAACGGAATGGAGCCACCCACGAACGGAGCGACCCGCCGCCGCAGAGGGCCGACTCGGCATGCCGCCGCAAAGACGGGGGGGAGACAAGAAGCAGACATAGAAAAACACAGAAGAATGGACACACAGCAAGAGCAAGCAGAAGGGGGGCAGGGATATGTAATAAATAAAAAATAAAAATAAATAAATAAATAAATAAATAAATAAATAAATAAACAAATTAATATTAAGAATAAATGTTTTACCGAACATCTAGCATTTTACTCTTTAGAAAGTACTTCCACAAGCACTATCTCAAAAGATTCTTACAACAGCCTTATAAGAAAAGGATAATACATATCTGTGTTGGGTTTTTTGTTTTGTTTTGTTTTAATATATACTTTTACATTCAAAAAAAAGCAAGGTTTATAGAACATCAGTGTCTTAGAAAAGTTCATGATACTAAATGACAGGGTCAGAAATTTTAAAAAGAAAACACAAACATAAGTTTTCAAGTTCCCTAAAGGAACCACTGATGTTTCTCTTTCATACCCCTCCCCAAACTTGATCAATCAATCACATTTAAAATCATTACCTCCATTCTATTTCACTTCAAGTGCATTCTTTTACAACATAAGAACATAACATATGCTAAACTGACCCCTTCTAGAAACTTCACTGTCCGCTAATATGCTTGCAAAAAAAAGCCCAATCCTCCTATGAGATTCATCTTCCATTACAAGTTAAAATTTATATATTAGGCTACCATTTGTTAAGTAAATCACAAATAACAGCATAGATATATACCTTCAGCAAATGATTACAGAATTAGGTCAGACCTTCTGCAATCTACTAGTACTCGCTAAATACATATTATTCAAATTGAAAGTTAATTTCTTGTGCCTTCTTGTTAAGAAATCAAGACATTTTTCGGGAACCGGCTGTAGCTCAATTGGTAGGGCTCCGGTTTACCACATGGGAGGCCCCGGGTTTGGTTCCTGGGGCCTCCTCGAGCAGGCAGACCGCCTTGAGAAGGCAAGCCGCCGTGAGCAGGGCAAGCCACTGCGAGGAGGGCAAGCCGCGAGCAGGCAGGCTGCCGTGCAGTGAGCTGACTCGGCGGGATGCTGCAGCAGGGGGAGACAAGCAGACACAGAAGAACACAAAAAAAGCAAAATGAACACAGCAAGAACAAGCAGCAAAGGGGGGATAGATAAATAAATAAATAAATAAAAATCTTTTTAAAAAATGAAATTTTTCATTCACCCATCCTTAAGTTGTCACTGAAATCCTTGCTGAAAGATACTACAAAAAAAAAAAAAAACTTAGAAGAGAAAAAATTAGTCAAATTTGGAAACAAACAAAAAATCTATTATAAGAAAACAAATTAATGAAATCTGAAATTGTTCTGCTTGTTATATAGAATGGAAATAACTGGGTCTTTTAACATTCTTCTTGACAAACTCGTGAAAAAGAATGCATATAGGTCTCTCTTCTCAGTGCTATCATTTGGGAAGAAATACTAATGAAAAGAAATTGATAACCTGACAACCACTATACCTCAGAAATAACAGGAAAAAAATGTTTTCAGTACTATTAATGGTAACAGCATACAATATCTGACAAATCATCATATGGTATTCCTTCTGATACCAAAAGCAATTATGAAAGAATTATTTAAATGGAAGAATCATGTTTCACAAATGGAAAAGTCATGTTTTCACAGTTTTGAATACATTAAAGAAATTCACATACTTACACTGTCAAACTGAATTCTTGTTTTATATTTTCCAGAGTGTTTTGCCAATAGTTTATGATTATAAAGTACACATCAATCCTGGTAATGACAAATGTTTTTATCTGAAAGTTTTGAAAGTATAATTATAGGGGAGCAGATGTGACTCAAACAGTCGGGCGCCCACCTTCCACATGGGAGGTACTGGTTTCGGGTCCCAGTGCCTCCTGAAAAAAACAATAACCAACAACAAGCAAAACAAACAAAAAAAAACAATTCAGGGGAGCCAATGTGGGTCAGTGCTTGAGCACCAGCTTCCCACATACAAGGTCCCAGGTTCAATTATAATAAAATCTAACAGTTTCCAATTTTTGTAGAAAGATTTCATGTATCAGATACTTAATTTTCACAACTATTTTAGATATTCTTGCCTCCAACCTCCCTAATAATCTCAGATTTTCCAATAGCAATGATATATGTTATTTTTATCTAAGCTTCTCAATCACAACTTTAAAACAGGTGCCTAACTATAAAAACTATTGGATATTATGGCAACACTAACAGTCCACCCACCAGCATAGAAAAGTCATTACTGTTCTACTAAAAATTAAGGTAGAGGAACAGATAACATCACTACAGTTTATGGTTTGAAGAAAACAGAAGGTTATTTCAACAAGTGAAAGTTAATTTTATTTAAATGAAGAAAATTTCATTGTTTTTCTTATCAACCAAGCTCTAATTACTGTACATCTAATTTCATAAATGAGTTTATGTCTTTAAAAATGACTGATGGGGAGTGGATGTAGCTCAAGTGGTTGAGCACCTGCTTCCCATATACAAGGTTCCAGGTTTGATCCCTGGTACCTCAAAAAAACAAAACAAACAAAAAAATCAACTCTCTTTGGGGAGCAGATGTAGCTCAGTGGTTGAGTGCCTGCTTCCCATGTACGAGGACCTGGGTTTAATCCCTGGTACCTCCTAAAAAATATATGACTGAGTTTTAAAAATGAATTTAACTTTCAAGGCAATTAGTCTGTAACTAAAGAACTAAAGAATTACCTTCCCTCTAATCCTTCATTCAATATTTCCCCAAGTAATTCTTGTCCTAGTTATATATAAAATTGTTATTACTTTTTTTCATTACTCTACACTGTGACTTCATGGTAGTAGTTATGAAGTTGTCAGAAACAAAGTAATTACTAAAGGTTTCATTCAGAGATGGCTGTTTTTATATGCAATTTTATTAAAATACCAAGGATAATGCTATAGAACAAATATACGGAAAAAACTAGAACAAAGCTACCCAAAAAGTTTGGCCTTAAAACTTGTTTTCCCCCTTACTTCTAATACAAACTTCTAAAAGGGTCAGCTTCAATTGACATGAGAAATTAATCCTTTTTTTTTTTAAATAGTAAGAGTTCTGGTACCCTGATATTTAAAAATAAAATGGATACTTCAATGTATTTTTAGAAAAAGAAATATAATGTAGTTAGATTTGGTTAATTTTTCACTTGAGTCTATTGTTGAAAATTGTTGTGTTTTCCTCCCAGAAAATAAGCACACTGCTATTATTAAAGTTACTAAGAATTTTAAACCCACTTGGAATAAAAAAAACCCTCAAGACTTGACAAATAAAAATTTCACCCCACTAAGTAAACACAATTTCATCCTTACTGCTGCAAGAGAAATAAAGTATTTAAAAACAACAAAGCTATTCTCACTGTCCTGATTTTGTGATATCAGGGTAGGCTAAACATTCGCAATATTAAAAACCATGCATGTGTCCCCAGACCTAGTTTTCCTTCCTAGGTCTGGTTTTTAGAATGCTAGTGATAAACTAAGCCTGATTTATTATATGACCATCCTGTATGGGAAAAGACTGTAACTTTGGGTATCTTTGGTCAACCTTAAGAGATATAGCAGGGGGACAGATGTGGCTCAAATAGTTGGGCGTCCGTCTCCCATATGGAGGGACCTGGGTTCAATCCCCAGGACTTCCCGGTAAAAATTAAAAAAAGAAAAATATAGAAGGTGCATGGGCCACCAGGCCCCATGAGCGGGTGAGCCCCCAGGCCCCACACGCAGATGCGCCGTCAGGTCCCGTGCGCAGGTGCACCATCAGCCCCGTGGGCCATGCAGCAAGATGATGATGTAACAGGAGAGTGACACAAGGGACAGCTAAGATGAGATGTGCCGAAAAACCAGGAACTAAAGTGGCACAGGCCACTTCAGAGGTTCCAAGGATTGAGTCCCAGTGAAGACAGGAGGAGAAAGATGAGAAGAGAGGGCAGGAAACAGACACAGAGAGTTGCCCAACAAATGGACACAAAAACAGCAAAAATGGGGGAGGGTGGATAAAAATGGATAAAAGTAAATTTAAAAATCCTTTAAAAAAAAGTATAGGGGAGTAAGATACGGACTATAGTTAGTAGTAATATTTTGACAATGCTCTTTCATAATTTGTTAAGAAATGTTTCACAACAATGCAAAGTATTTGTGGTGGGAGTGATGTGTGGGAGCCCTGTATGATGTTATACATGTTTGTTTTGTAAGTTTACAATGTTAACTGAACACTTCTTGTTTATGTATGTAGATGTATGAAATGATATACCTCAATAAATTGTTTTAAAAAATAAAAATAAATAAAAACAAAGCACTTTTTGCTGATCCGTGGTACTGGTTGTACACCACAGCTGCTTATTTATTTTAATGTAAATTTTTTTCAAGAACTTGACAGAAGCTATATAAACATTAGACTCCTTTTCATCCCAATATACTGTAATTATTTTCACTTTATAGACATCAAATAGGAGGTGAGTTCTATTGCTTATAGTTAGTAAGAAATCCTGCTATAAAGATCTAAAGGAGCTTCTCTACTAGAAGAAAATCTTTTTGCCAAAAGGCTCTACCTGGTTCAAAAGAAACAAGGCAGCCAATAAGCAAGTGAAAAGATGCTCAACATCATTAGCCATTAGGGAAATGCAAACCAAAATCATGAAATACCACTTCACACCCACTAAAATAACTATTATGAGAAAAAAAAAAGGAAAATAAGTATTGGAGAGGATGTGGAGAAACTGAACTCTCATGTAATACTAGAGGGAATATAAAATGGTACAGCCTCTGTGGAAAACAGTTTGGTGGTTCCTCAGAAAGTTAAACATAAAATCACCATATGATTGTGAATTCCATTCTTAGGTATATTCCCCAAAGAACTGAAAGCAGAGAACCAAAGATACTTGTACACCAATATTCATAGTAACATTATCACAACAGCCAAAGGGTGGATGCAACCCAAATATCCACCAACAGGGGACTAGATAAACAAAATGTGGTATTATCTATATGATAAAATATACTCAGCAATAAAAAGGAATGAGGTTCTGAAACATGCTACATGGATGAACTTGAAAACATTATGCTAAGTGCAATAAACCAGACACAAAGAATACCTCTGAATATGCAATATCCACAGAGACAAAAAGTAGATTGGAGGTTAACAGGGACAAAGGTAAAAGGGTGGAGTGGGATTGTTTTGGGTGATGAGAAAGTTCTGCAATTGTGGTAAGGATAGCACAACTTTGTAAATATAATTAACGTCACTGAAATTTACACTTAAAAATGGTTAAAGTTGCAAAACTTTATATAAAACCAGTTTTAAAAATAAACAATAAAAAAAAACAAGGCTGTAGTTTTGGGGCCATTCAGGAAAAAATAAAAAGCTGAAGGGAAAATATATTTTAAACTGAAGTCCTAGTTAAAAACCAAAAGCATAACAAGCAAAAAATAAGAAAAGAACCTGGCCGTTGAAAAGTAATAAAGTCTAGGAAATTCATTTACTTTTTGCACATAGTAAGCACCTCATAATTGCCAGTAATTTCCTTATAACCATACATGGTTCTACAAACAGCCTCAAAGATGGCAACATTCTGAACTTTTATGACATAAAAGCAAAAGTGTGCCAACACTTCCCAAACAACCAAAGCAGAACAAAATAATTTAAAATAAGGAAGTTTGGACTTCATATGATGCAATGTAAGATTCTCAGAAAATACATAAGTTTCTGATACAATACTATATGGAGGAATTATTAAAACAAAATTTATGAGGCAGAAAAGGTGTTATTACACAGATATAAATTATTTTTTAAAACAGAATAGAAATTATTCCCTGACTCAGATTAGCTATAAGCAGCTAAAAAAACAAGCAAGAAAAATGCCAAAATATACATTTAGATATTAAGTTTTTAACCACATTCCAAAATTAATTTCCAGTGACTAAAACAAGTTGAATATCCAAAATATGAAATCATAAAATAAGAATTACTTTTCAAACATATGTAATAGTAAAATTGTGAAACTTCATAAGTGATTTTAAAAACAGCAGATTTAACTATATACAACTTAAAACATATGCACATTTAAAAAATAGGAAAAACCAACAGTAATAAAAAAGGTAAACTGAATGGAGAAAATATTTATAACAAATGTCAACTGGTTAATATCTATCTTAAAGAGTTCTCCAAATGGATTTAAAAAACAACTTTAAGAACTAAATATATAGGCAAAAAAGAACAAAGAACAAAAAGAAAATTAAATAATGAGGAGATACAATTACCAAAAATGTGGAGAAATGTTCTATCTTGACACTAATCAAAAAATAAATAAATAAAATAAAACAAGTTGCCATTTTAGGCTATTCAAGCAGCAAAGAAATTTTTTGTAAATTATAATACCAAATGTTGAAAAATGTTTAGTAATATAAATACTCACACATCACTTTCATAAAATTATCCAAATCAAAAATTTTTATTTCTGGGAATCTGTTCTAGGGAAACAATTCTAAAGAAGGGGAAAACTTTATGGATGAAAACATTCACATCAGCATAATGTAATATGTTAAAATTTGGAAGAACCTTAAATATTCAGACAGTAAACTACCTGACCAGTCAGTCCATGAGGAAAGACCTAAAGGGACTGACTTGGAAGTTAAGGGGAGAGGGAGGAAGTTCTATAACAAAAATGCCCAGCTACACCATACAATAAAAAATTAAATATTAAAAAAACAGTTTACGAGCTCCACACAAAGAACTTCTAATAAGCTTTATGAGCAGATAAACAAGATTACCAGATATCTGAGAAAAGTCCCTTCATGAAAGAAGAAAAAGAAAAAAAAACAGAAAATAAAACAACTGTAATGGAAAGTCTATGCAGAGAAGCAAGGAAAAAAAAAGCTTTTTTTTTTTTTTTTTTTTTTT